>VZTH01007934.1:0-13134 GCA_013397815.1 Aleadryas rufinucha | reverse complement strand
AAAAAAAAATCCTTTCTTTTTTTTTTTCTTAAGACTCCAATAAAAAGCCATGTATATTATAGCAAAAATACATAATTTCTGGTTGTTGGCCTATATCTTCTACAGCTGAAAGCATTTAAATACATTATTTTCTGCTTCTAAGAATACTGACAGCTTTCACTCTGGACGAAGAGGTGTGTCAGTGGACATGAGAAAAAGAAGCTTCATAAACAGAGATGTAAAACTTTAAACCTCTAGAAAAACATCATATGGCATTAAAAAAGGAGACGCCAAATCTGTATATAATATTTGCTTGCTTTCCTCCTTGATATATTCTCATGCAGGGAAGGGACATAATACAGTAGAGCTGATCGACTCAGGCTAGAAGTGAGTCTACTACTGTTTGAGAGTCTTATGGAAAAGAAAGAGGCATGTAAGGTCAATCTGTGCTGACTTGTAGCAAGGGTAATGACCCCCAAATATTCTTTTATTTCCCACCTCTGAAATTTTGGTTCCGAATGTGACATTTTGACGTTCCCTGCTGAACTGATTGATCTGATATGAGGCAGAGTATTGTGATCCTTTGCTCTTTTAGGAAGAGAGATGCTCGCCAAGGAGCAGTACAATCACAGCAAACAAATCTAATTTCCTTATAGATAGGAATGGAATAGTTGTTATCACATATCTTGTCTTTAAAAAACATTTCTCTCGTGTTGAACACAAGTTTGGAAAAATTGTCTCTATGGTATGTGTACACAAAATTACTTGAATAACTTACACAGAACCTATCAGCTGCACATGTCAGCACTCCTTTAAAGCACTACAGATTCTTTGGGGTTAAACAGGGATATACATGGAGAAATTTGATTAATCAGTACAAGTCCAAATTTGGATATTTCCTTCACTGAGGAACAATGAGGACAATCCTTCTCTGGGCTATCTTTTAGAATATGGCTTGTTCTTTCTTCCTTTATAATGATAAATCGTGCATGCACTATGCAAGAGGTAAGTTATTAGGTGAAATGATGTGACTTCCACCAAGTTCAACTTAATAAAGATAATAGAACTGTGACTCACTCCTATTTCTTCCTTCACTAAAAAGTACATATAGACTGGTGGAGATTATGTCTAAAACTTATTAGTCACTCAGTTACAATTCTAGTTCTACTAAAGTCAAGAAAATACTAAAAAAAAGAAACAGAACATTGTGAAAGCAAGCTTAGATTCTGTAAGGATGCTGATTAAATACTGCTAATATTTTCAAATATGAAATTCACAATTTTAAGTTAAATAATTCCATTTATTCAAAACAGAAGAAGAAATTAAAAGGACAAAATTAAAACTAAACAAAATTAAAAGAATTGGTAGCAAATTAATAAGGTCATAGTTTTTAATAGGTGAGGTTTTTAATCCAGCTTTGGGATATTAAAACCAAAAAAAAGAAAATTGGAAAGATTCTGTGGTAGAGGTTACAAGAATAATTAATAGTTTAGAAGAATAATTTCTTAAGGAAGTTGAAGGACTTTGTTTAGTCTAGAAAAGAGAAGACTGAGGAAGGAAGGACATTGATAACAATCTTCTAATAACTAAGTGCTGCCGTTCAGAGAGAGGGACAATTAATTGTTTTCCAGGTGTCTGGAAGCAGAATGAGAAAGAATCAGCATAATTTGTAGTAAAAATTATTTATGTTAGATAGTTTGGACTTTTTTTCCCTCCTTGAAACATACCAATAGGTATTCTAGAGACACTATGCAATCTCACTTTTGAGGTGTTTAGGAGAAGCTGCCACATACTGTGGTACAATCTAAGTATACTTACTCCTGCCATTTGCAATAAACTGCATCACCTCTTGAGGTTTTTCCCTGGTTTATTTTTTTATCCTTCTTCGAAAGGCTAGCATAGAAAACAAAACAGAAACTACATACTCACCCCCACTTTTCAAATGCTTAGGGACAAGACTAAGTGCCACAACAACCAATCATAGATTTTGCTTACAAGTAACAACACAGGATCTCCTGCTCGTGGTGAATACACTGTCAATTGGAAATAGCAACAGAAACCTACACCTATCTGTCTCAGAAAGCACTCAGAAGAAGACAAAAGTGGGATTTATACATGTACAGTAAGCCTTCTGGCTCTTCTACACTAAAATAAATTTCCTCCAGTCTATAAAATCATAACATTCTTTCTTAATCAGAAAACATATTAAAAACAATCAAACAAATAAACAAAACCCACCAAAAAAAAGAGAAAGGTGGGAACTAGAAATATTGTCACTTACCTTGACTTTAAATAAATAAATGTTTGCTGGAACTAACCTTTATGCTTAGATCTTCCCAGAAGCTTTTACTGGGAAGTCATTAGTACACAATTGCCTGCAACTTCATTATGGCTTTGCTTTTGCAAGAAATTATTTTGAGAGTGAGCACAAATATGCAACAAAGCATATTGACTCCTTGTGTTTTAAATTTTTTGTGCAGCAATTAGTTTGACTGAGTTTAAGAATAGAGCCAACTAACAAAGAACAGAAAGCAACTAAAAAAGAATAAAATCAAACAGATTTGCTTTAATATTTTTTGAGGAGTATCAGACATCAAGTAAATCTAACAAAGCATGTTCACTAATTAAGACAGTAGTTAAGAATTCCAACTTACTGTGTTACTAAAACTACTTGTTATTCATGATTGTAACAAATAATGGTTAAAATGCTAATGTGATTCTTGAAATAAAATTTGACTAACAAAATTTAGTTTTTGATTAAAATATTTGCATAAATAGATACAAGAGCTTTTAAGGACAGAATTTGTGAATTCATCTAAGTGAAATACCGTATTTTGACATATGAAGGTCAACTAAAAATTAACTTAAACTAAATGAACATAAAAATGGTCAATCAATATTAGTCACAAAATTATTATCAGCTTATTTAAAAATGCACATTTATCAACTCATCCAAACCAGAAAACTAATCAAGAATATTCTTCCCAGTCCATAACCCTGTGAGTTGGTCAGAGTTGTATGGGGTCTCAAAAGGTACTTACATTTTTGCTTCTGAAGAAACCACTGAATTCAGACTATACAGTATTCCCTTTAGTTGTCTTTAACAAACTGCAGAAACCTCTAGAGCAAGACCTCAGTGTACCCCTAGTCTAGGTAGGTGTATTACAAAATGTATAACTGAGGACATGTGAAGTGTCATCACTCATAGAAGGAGGCAGACACAAGAATTCTGCTGAACTAGGGGCCCTGGTATAGGAAGGTTGTGCTGGAAGATGTCTGTTAGTTTTTCTTATTAAGGACTAAGGTGAAAATGTGTCTAAATGTGTTTCCAGTAATTTACACTATGCAATGTAGTAACAAGTTTTATTTAGAAAAGAAAAATCAAAGGTTTGGGGTATTGTTTTGATTTTTTGTTGGGCTTTTTTTTTTTTACAAAATGTGTTCTTCTGTTCTATTTTAGTAGAGTATTTGAAAGTATGAGTCAATCAAGCATTATTCAACACTCAGGTTCACTATAAAAAGTGTTCAAGAGGCATCTGGATGTGGCACTTGTAGATATGATTTAAGGGTCATAATGATGGTGCTGGGTTGATTGTTGGACTAGATAATCTTGAAGGTCTCTTCCAACCCTGATGATTCTGTAATTTTGTGAAGTGCAAAAATGTCATGCATTCAGAAATATGGGAATAATAGAACATGAACAACAATAAGAAAAAAACAAGCAGCCCTGAGTGAGCAGTCCCAATAAAAATATTCCATAAGCCATGAAGTACAGAGTTGAGGAACATGACTAGGACATAACACAAAAAATGATCATGCTTGGACAAAACAACCAGCCCTCAAACTACAGACTTGGATATGCCTTCCAAAGAGAGCAGTGCTGTGGATCAAAGCTATCAAACTCCTGGACTGTGCTGCTAGCATAAATTTAAGAAAATCCAAATTTCTGCGTAGGAAGGAAAGTTTTTATTTCTTTAAGCAAATTTTAAGGATATGTATTTTTTAAATGGCAAAATCCATTCTTCTTTAACTCTCAAGATGAAACAGTTATATTTAAACAGCTGTGAGATTTATCAGACTGCATCTCTAACAGAACACTGTCTTTTTCTCTGTTTCATTGCTGTTTTCTTATTCCTTTGTTTTGTCTCCCTTAAAGACTAAAACCCCAAACCACCAAGAACTTGTAAGATCACAGATTTAGATCTGTTCTGCCTTTTATGAATTTCATTTAGTGAAGTGACATTATTCAGTTTCCAAGATCATTTTGTGAAAGCATCAGATGAATTATCAAGAGGTTACCTAGGTGTCCTCTGCTGCAACTAGCCTTAATTCTTATTCAAGCACCAGCAACTCCATCAAAAATTATTCATTCTGTCAATTATCTAAGCCATTCCTCTAATATTACTTAGTTTATCAGTGTTAACTGGAAAATAAAAGCATGTTTATGCTTTTACTGGACGAGGCAAGACTACCACTGAGAAGTGCATTAATATGGCATGTTGGGTTTTTTTCCTCCTTTTATCTTTTTGATTACAAAACTTGTTCAAAGACACTTTTGAAATTGAAAACTGCAATATGCATGAGATTTCTGTTCATTTCTTTAGATGATACGAAACCAGAAAAACAGCATTTAGGAAAAGCTTGTAAATGCAACAGGTATAAAAATAATTTAAAGAACTTTAATAAGAAAAGTGTTCTTAGAACTTCTAACAAAAAATATCTAGGACAAGAAGAGTAGTTGCATTAAAAAGACATGGCTTAAAAATGGTTTCACAAATACAGAGTAAAATTACAGGTACTGATCAGATATAAAAAAGCCCAACAAATTTATTCAGAAGACTATAATAGAGGGTATTAAGGACCTAATTCTGCTGTGAATAATTCCCCAGAATTTCCTATCACTAAACAGTAAGAACTAAGTATGTTGAATCCTATTGCTCTTATTTACATTTCCTAAAATATTCATGAAATATATAAGTCCATAAACTTCAAAATCTAACCTACCCCAGACTTTTGCAATCATTCCTGTCTCATGGGATCAGGAATTTAACAGTGCAAACAGGGAAGGGAAAACAAGAGTCTGAGAGACCTCACACTTGATAACAGCCTGGACAGTGGAAAAGTTGAAGACTTGCCTCACAGAAAGGTTTTAGAAAATATTGCAAGGATCAATTCTATACATTTCTAAAGAAACATATTTTTACATATATTAACTAAGAAGTTTAGATTGTTTCTACTGATTCTAAAAGTTACATTTATTGAAGACTGGCTACCAGAAGATTGATACTCAGGTCTCTCTGAACATCATCATTTTCAAAATTCTATTTTAGTTCAAGTACCCCAAAATAACTGGTTATTTGCTACAAATCTCAGCTTAGGTAGGTTATGGTCATTATAGAATATTGTGGTCATTATTTCCCTGTCCAGCAAGCTAATGATCAGATAAAATACCATGTAAGTGATTTTTTTTTCAAAAAATGGTTGTGTTTTCTGGCTTGGGGTATGACAACCAAAGGGAGTAGAAGAGAAGAGAAAGAGCAGTGCAGAAATGTATCTGTCTGACTACCTGTGTAATATGTCAAACTGAGATTGGCCAACAGATTTAAAACTTATCAGGATGAACCAAAAGCACAGAATTCATTCCCACAAGCATTGCTTTTTTCTTGGGAATTCAGCTGAAAATAAAATCATACCATTCAGTTATAGTGCAATGTGATGGTTCCAAAAGGAAAAATAATATTTTGTTAAGAGATGTAATAATTTGATGCTTACTGGTATTTTTTTCTTCTGAGAAATTATAATTGAGTTTTAATAAACTGAGTGGTTTCATACTGATGTGGAAACCCATCTTATTTAGGAAGAAATGAAAAAGGCCTTTGGTTCAAATTGTCTTGCCAAAGCATCATAATTTTCACCACAGTACTTTTTTTTATTAAACACAGTGCTGTTGAGAAAAGCAGATAGGGGCTACTTTGTCAAGACTATTTAGGCTTTTTTTTTTTTATCCAGTGATAAGTTTTGTGACTCTAACTTATCTCCAAAAGCTAATCTCCAGGAAAGTCATTAGTGTTCTTATTTCACCACGTAGACTAGAAAACACATAATGGAGAGAAAAAGTTACATTTCCAGGCATTTAAGAATGATTATCAAAGAGCATAACCTGAAAGGAAAGAAATACTGCAAACATGCCTTTGAAGCCTTGCTCGGAGACAAGACACAATGGAAGGAAACAAGTGTAAGTACTGCATATTCTACAGTGGATCTCTCAACATGACATGGCTGGGAAGCCTTGGAAAAGAAGTTCTCTTGCTGAGTTTTAACTCTTCACACAGGAATGAGGTAACTCTCTTAATGAAGAGGTAACTAAATAAGTGTTCACTCTGAATAAAAGTTAACTTCAATTTCTGCATCATGGAATTGCTTTTTAATTGAACCAGAAACAGAAAAATAAGGAAAGCAACTCTTACAACTTAGATTCCTGTGCTGTTGACGAACAGTGGTTAACTACATCATTTGGGCAATAAGAATACACTCCAAAGAGGACTAAAATAGTGTCTTTGCACACAGGGAATTTTCAAAGCTTGAAGCATATTGAAAAATAACATACACGGTAAGAAAAAAACATAAAGACAGCAAAAATCTTCTTTCAACTTCACAGGAGCTGCAGGAGATTAAATATCAAATGAAATGCATTTAGGAATGTTGCCAGAATATATCTGAGAAACAAATCTAGTTCACCGTGCTTACACGTGGTCTTGAAATAAAGGCCTTGTGTCCACAATACACACACACAAATCTAACAACACACTGAAACGTGGGAAAAACAGTGCAACATAGATGAAAAAATAAAATTCTCATGCATAGAAGCAGTGTCACTTAACAACAGATGTTTTGTTGGGTTTTTTTGGGGGGGATTTTTTTTTTGGTAGGGTGGGAATTTCCTATCCAAGGTAGGAGTCATTGTTGTAATAAAAATATTTGAGGGAGTACAGATTAAAGGAAATCTCTGCGTATAGGGGCCACACCACTCCTTTAATAAAGGTCATGATGACCTAAAATACTGTATTGTATTAGATGAAAAAAAAAAGGCAAAGTGGAAGAAAATTGAAAATGGATTCATACACAGAACTAATTTCTATCCTTGATGTAGCTGAACTTGAGATGTGTTGTCTTTGCTTTCTTCCACTCAGATGCAGGATAAAAATGACCACCACAAGCTCCTGCTTGAATGGACTGTGCATTTGTGAGGACTGTGAGGACAGTTTTTCTCCTACCAAACCATTTCCTGAAAATCATCAGTCCTTGCTCTTCACTGAGAATTTTTGATACAGTTGTCTAAATGATACTAAGAAATTTCCCCTCCGTTTCATATAATTTTCTCAGAGAATCATACATCTACATCTGTTTCTGTCACTTCTGGTTGCAACCAGAAATGGAGGGTCAAACAGGTCCTGCTAGCTGAATACAGACATAATCAAAAAATGCCAGTGAAAATAAGGCTGTGCCTGCCATACTTCCAACTGGTTTATTATCCAGCACAGAAACAGAAACTAAAACATGCAGAGCTTTTCCTTTTTTCACTATACATTTATTTATATTTTTCTGAAAGTCTTCACCAAACAACTGCAAAATGTTTGTTTTACACTCAAAAGTCAAGTTTTGTCTGTCTATGATCACTTTATTACTTCTGCCTAGACTCCCTGTGGCCAGTCTCCCTTCTTTCAACAGCAGCACTCAAAAATGGGCACAGTATCTCAGCTTAGAAAGGTGGGAAGATCACTTCACTCATAAGTAATTTTTCTACTTATGCTTTCTCTTCTCTAGCATCTTTCAAAATCACAATTTGCTGACTCCTGCTTACTCTGTAGTCCTCTGTATCTTTAACCACTTTCAACGAAGCTGTTACTCATACCTGTCTCGTTCTGTAATTCCTTAATAGTTTATGAGAGTAATTGTTTGTATCATCTTCCAGCCAAGTAATTAAACACCAGACAAAACACCTATTGGCAAGAAAATGATGCTCTAGTGGTTACAGATAGAAACACTAGGCTAAGCTGCTAGAGGGTGACAGGTATTCCATGGGTAAAAAAGTAATATAAGTAAAACAAAGCTTTGCATGCTATTAATGAGTCAACTAAAGGGGAAAGGAGCACTATTTATACTTGTCTCTTGTTTCCCTGGAGGGGAACAAACACAAAGTGCTGCAAACTGAGTCATCTGTGTTTGCTACTGCTGCTGACAGTACAAGCCTGAAGGCATGTGACCTGTCCCAAAGAACAGAGCAAAAGTTTCTGAGAACTGTGATCCCCAGATTTTTTTCTTCAAAGACGAAATTTTTTTTTCTAAAAAGAATTCTGAAGCAACACCAATCCACTCAGACTTTACCAGCTTCAGCTAGCTAGAAAATGAAAGGACACAGCTTCCTTTTACTTGACCTTCCCAGACCCTGTGAACTTTGGTGTTCCACTTATTGCTCCTGTATTGGAGGCAGGAAGCCCTCTATCTGGCTTCCTGCAGGGTATACCTCTATTATCATTCTTGAGCAAATAGACTGAACCTTGTTGTGATGGGGCCCCAGGGACAACAAAATCTCACTAAATTGTACACACACACTTGCAGGCCCAGAGTTCTGCTGGGAAAATCATTTAGGAGTATTGGCATTTGAATCAACCTCCATGAGTTGCCAGAAGTATGCTGATAGTAACAATCAAAATAAGAAAAAAAAATCAAATATTTCGTCCTATGCTTTTGAAAACACAAAGAAGAAAAAGGCCTGAAATCACTGACAATATAAATAAATTAAAAGAGATCAAAATATTGGTCAATAAATGAGGTTGAAAGTCACTGATGGGATGAAAATAGATGGCCTGTTGAGAAAAGGTTTTTTACAAAACCATAAAGACTACTTTCTGGAGCCTTGTTAGGGGTTTTTTGCTGGTTTTTTTTCTGAAAAACAAAACCACACATGGCAAGGGGCATGTAGTCACTAAACAGAGTTTAGTGATTACACAACAGTGCCATCATATGTTCAAAGTTCATGCATTTCAAAATGTCATTTGAGAATCAAAGTGAGACAGAGTAACAGAAAATAAAATAAAATGCCATGTTTTAAGTACATGAATGGTGTAGTACAAAGAGCTTTTGCGCAATCAGAAGTTACACATTCAATGATGCAAACAGTTCTGCTGGGTCAGTAATAAAACCCAATTTCTATTTAGCTCAAAAAGCTCGTAGGAGACTCAGAATTGAAGTTCTGTGCACACAGAAACCTGATGAGCACAGTCACTGGACAGAAACCCCCTATGCAAGCAGCCTAGAACGTCCACACATAGCTTGTATCCTTCTCTTTGTAAGTGTTCTCTGCTATTATTAGAGCTGAGAAATTGGTAGATGTTCTGATTCCAAACATTCCTGAAGCAAACAACCCCATACTGGGCTCTGTTGTCACTTTCCCTAAAGAGAATCATTTACAGCCAAGCCTGTGGCCACCATAGTGAAGCACCCTCAATGCAATTGAGACTTCTCAATTCTAGCAACTCTGGAAAAACTTCACGGCAATCTCAGATCTGTTAAAGAAAAGAGGATTCTCCTTAAATGTGTTTGAGCATGAATAACCAAACCAGCAGATAAACCCTAAGATTTTATTTGTTTGATTTTAGACTGTTCCTGACATTTTCAACTTTAGATCTTCTATAAGGTTTTTATAACTGATAAAGCTTGCTGTTTCATAAAAGCTGCCAGAGGAAATTGAAGATTTTCACAGTAGCATATTGGGCAGCTGGAATTTTTGGCACCTGAAAAAGCAAGGAAAGCAGCTTGCAACTGAGAGATAAGTATGCTAGCTGGATTCTTCTGCTCAAACATTTGGAATAGAAATTGTAAGCAAAAGTGACATTTCTCTTGACATTATGAAGTTCCAGAATGACTACACAGTACAGCAATGGACACCACTCACACATTTAATGTTTCAGGGTTGAGGTGGGTTTGGTTTTTTTCCAAATTCAAGAAGTCATTACTGGTCCAGTAATGGTGATTCAGATTTTCATTTTCACTTCTTGATATTTTCAAAATTATTATTCTCGATCCATTGTTCTGGAACAGAGGCATTTAAAACTAAGGGAGTCCACTGCACATACCATGGAATACATAAATCTTTAGGTTTGTTGCAAACTTAACATATCCAGCCCAAATTCTGTTGAATACTCAGTTCTACTTTAAGTGGTTCTTAAACTGAAAATGTAAAACTAGGAATTGTAAAAAAAAAAATTTGACATAAGGCATAGCAAGTAACAAATTGACAAAATTTTCTCCACAAGTTATGATAACAGACTGGAATCTCATTTACAAAGAAAGACAAACACATATTGTGCTCTGAAGTATACATAGTTTAGTAGTTTTTATAACTTTTATTTAATAATTGCATTATTACTATTATTATTATTATTATTATTATTATTATTATTGTTATTATTATAGCACCTGGGGCCAATATATATTTTGTACAGGATTTAAAAGATAAACTAGTAAGTCTTCAGCTTGAGAGTAGTTCCATATTATGTGGTGGACTTACATTAAATAAAAAAGCAAGCAGCATAACTCATCTGTGTATAAATTCTGATAAATAAATACATTTAAACATTACTTCATGCAATTTCCTCAGCTGAAAATAAATTTTGAGAAAGTTTATCCAACAACAGATTTGATACATGATTTGCTATGATGACATTAGAGCAGCATTATTAATGAAAACTTGTAACTAGTACAGTGTTGGGGCGCAGTGGGCCACTAGAGGTCTGCCCTCAGCTCCTAACGCCCTGCCCATCAAATGGGAGGACGAATTGGAAAGCGAAGGATCATCAGAGGGCGAGACCCAGGTCTGAAGCCGCCACCTCTCTCTCTAGAAGGTTCTGTTAAGTTTTGTCCCTCACTGGATGTTGTGTGTTAACCCCTCCTCTGTTGGTCTCCCATTGGTTGTATGTGTCTTGGATCCTCCCATTACTTGTTTGCCTATTGGACAGTTGTTCGGTTCCACCTCCCTTTAAAAGACCATGTTACCCTGGACCCTCTGGTCATTTCCCCTACCTCGTCTTTCTGAGCAATAAACTCGGGAAGTCTTGGAAGTGGCTCTCTCCCTCTTCTCTTTCGCTTCTGGGAACCTGGGAGACCTGAACGACTGGGTCACCTATCTCAGGGCGTGCCCTGCCTCCGCTGAGCCAGTGCAGCCCGAACACGCAGCCGCCGAGACACCGCACGCACACTGCGTGTCTGCGGGAAGGACACTGCTGCCTCGCCNAATCAAAACTTGTGGGAAAACCCAGGGGACATGGGTTATCTGCTATATGAGAAGAGGTAAAAAAAAAATTTTACACATTGCTGAATTGTTTTTCTGGATGAGTTTAATAGTTTGAGACACCAGAATGTTCAGGATGGAGTCATTCTGAATAGTGCCATCCAAGAATCACAGTCATTCCCACAGCCTAGGCAGTAGTCAGCTGTTCCCACAGGGTGTATTAGCAAAACCTTTCCCCATCAGCAAAGTCATTAGATCAAGTTTCACTTCTTCAAAAGTTATCTAAGAGAATTGCTGAAAAAAAGCTTACATAACCGAGAGTGAATTTGCGCTTATAGGGTTGTAATTTGAGTCTTTGTGAAAGTACGTAAAACCTCAATGCACAAAACCAAAAGCATGATGAAAAAATGGAAGTATTTGAAAGGAAAACATCTTTCTGTGTCTTTCCTCTATCAAAGTTAGACTAGCTCTTAGCTGATCATACTAAGATTTGTAGTAAAGGTTAGGATCCAGGCCTTTGGTAGGTGCAGTTCTCATGAGATGAGCGTCTGCTGGCTCACATGAGCTGGGGATAGGATGACGGCATTTGTGATATCTGAGAAAAAGAGTTCTGGAAATAGACAATTTCATTTTAATTTCTGAAACAAGATGAAAGGTGGTCTTTTGTTACTTTTGTAACCTACTTCAATTGCTTAGATATCTTTTGTTCAAAGTCTGTTTCTGGCCCCTACTAATTGGAAATGTGTTACTCAAAGCTCTTTTCCTACAACCAATTCAGTTTGCCATGATTTTTATCCCTAAAAACTGTTTCCTATTTGCTGAAGTAGAAGCTTATATTTTACATTCTTGAGAGTAATAATTATTGACACCATGAATCATACAAATCTAGCTGGCTTCCACCGTGTGAAATTATTTTACAGGCTTGATACTGTTATAGTAGTGCTACTGGAGCTATGGCTTTGAGATGATTGATAACCTTGACTATTAAATTGCTGCTGTATAGATTGATCCTAAAAACCAGTTTAAATAGTAAATGAAAATCAAAAGAACATAGCAGTATATTGACTTATATATCTGGCTTTTTCATGTAAATCAGGTTTTCTTATTAGAGTAACTCTGTGCAACTCAGTTGGTTCAGTATATGATGGAGAGTAAGAAAAATGCTCATAAAGTTTATGAAGTTTACCAATTTAAAACATTCTTCTCCCTAAAATTAAAATTTTACATTCCATTATTCCATAATAATAACAACTATTCTTCTTTGGATATTGGGACAAATGAGAGTAGCAACTGACTTGAGTAGCCAAATCCATCTACTGGTGATTAGCACTATCAAAGCAGTGTTTCTTGCACTCTGAAATACTGTGGATCCCTTACTCTTCTGGAAACACCTAATCTGTCTAGCAAACACAGAACAAAGCAACTATGTGTGCAATCCCATATGTAAAAGTCCTGTTTTCTTTGCACCAGGAAGCATAAGTATTTTGAAGAGCAAACAGCTTGAAAAAGCAACAGCTTACAGAAGAACTAGAATTATTATTTCCTCACCATTACCACTCATTTTTTTTAACCCAAGAGACAACATGAAATTCTGCCGAGATACTTGTACAAATGCTTATTCATTTTCTTTTTGTTTCTCTGATGCTATGTTTGCACTGTTAGGCAGGATTCTGATTGTGGCAAATTAGATGCTGGTGGACAAGATAACTCAGGAAATTATAGGCAGAGCAGTAATTTTGGATGATCTTTACAATTTAGAAAACTTACAAGGACCTACGTTTTATCTCACTTTCTTTTGAAGATTAATATTGCACTTTCAATTTTTTGATCCCTTCATTACTGTACTGACACTGCCCTGGAAGGGG
>VZTH01007933.1:0-23459 GCA_013397815.1 Aleadryas rufinucha | reverse complement strand
GCCCGGTTTTGATTCGAAACCCCGACAGTATACTAAAACAATACAAAGGAATATTTGAGCATTGTATCTGCTCATTCCATAACAGAGAAGTAGTTATGATAATAGTATTCAAGTAGATGAAAGGCTGCTGTGAATGTGAGGGGGATAAATTGTTTTCCAAATTTCTTGTAAATAACTTGTAAAATGGACTTAAGCTACATTGAGAGATTCAGAAAAGGAAAATACAAACAAACAAAAACACAAAAAACAAAAATCACATACACACACAAAAAAAAACCCAACCCAAAGTCTACTAAACAGGAAAAAGCCTAGTAAACTTCCTAAGTCTAGCTGACAGCTACTTCCTAACCGATACTTAAAATGGGAAATAACTGCCTACAAATTCTGTGTACTAAAACCTATTTGAAAGAGAAATTAATATTGATGGATTAATAAGTTAAATATTAGTCTCCTTTCAACAAAACTTTGAAAGTCTTGTAACAGATGAGTTCTCTGCTCTAGGTAAACACCTACTGAACAGTTAAAGTTCTCAGTAAGAATGCTTTTTAAGAAACATCAAACTCACTGACTAAAATACCACAGAACAGAGCACCAGCCACACACTAGTTTGATGATTCCATATGACAGCCTAATGGTAACACCTCTTCTTTCTGACAAGTTATATTAACCTGAGTAACCACCTAATGGTAGGGAATGGGTCTAAAAAACATTTCTAGATTTTTCCTGAAACATCTTTCTCTGTGTGTGTGTGTATGTGTGTGTGTGTGTGTATGTGTGTGTGTGTGTGTATGTGTGCGTGTGTATTCATTTATCTATCTGTTTCAGCATGCTACACAAGCTGGACAGAAAAGAGAACACATCCTGGAGTATTATGAATAATGTGTTTTACGTAAGACAGGCAGTTTTTTTAAATGTAAACCCTCTTTCTGTCTTCATATCTCTACTTTACATGTTTCTTAAGGCTACAGATTGCAGGTGCCATGTTATTGAAATAATTGATATTTACTTACAGGTAGTAAACATATTTTTGAACCATGGGATGGCTAATATAGACTGACTGACATCAGTGTCAGGTATTCTACACAGGTTTGTTGTTTTTTTTTTTTTTTATTTCAACACATGATTAAATTCAGAATTTCCAAATATTTTAAGCATTTAATAACGCATTTTCTACTGTGGATTCATACCATCTTCAACTCCTTGATAAAATAGCTAAAAATGTGGGTGACTTTTTTGTATTCTTTATGTATAGTCAGTGAGACCAACAGATGCAACCAAATGTGCAACCAAAAACAGTTTTGATTTTTCAATTCTCATTGTGAGCTGCACAGGACAAGTTTAAGAATAAATATATGAAAATATGGCCTGATCCTTATCAGTTATTAGCAATTAACTGATATGGTTGATGAAACTTAGGAAGACTTCTCATTTGTAGTAGAAGCAGCAAAGATTTCTCTCCTTCTTCCATGTTCTCAAAGAAGATATATTGCATCTCACATTTCAGATTAGAGTATAAAAAGTAAGTTAGTGCGATAACATATTTAGTCTAGTATTATGTTAATGTCTACTGTGACCGTAGCAGGTAACTACTCTCATAAAAGTTATGTATTATCACTATCATTAATTTACCAAACTAAGGTCAGGTTCAATTGCTGTTGAGTTTAAATGTTCACAACCATTACCATCCTGGAAATGCTGATGCAATTTGTTTACTCATGAGTGAGATACAAGGGCTTTTAAAACAGGAAATTAAGTGTTCAAGGACACTTCTTCAGATTTTGCAGTAAGTGTGGACTAATTTTTATATACTCTCCTGAAATTAAATCTTGAATGTGTTTCTGCTTCACTAGCTGCATAAAGCATTAATTCTTCTGTTTGTTTTTTGCTTTATATTCTTGTTGTCGTGACCACCTGAAACTGCCATTTGGGAAAAAAACAGTTTTTCTTTCCTATATTTTCCATCATCTTACATACCACTAAAAATGTTTTTACTCCTTACTTTTTTTTTTTTGTTCTCTGGCATTTTAAGTATAAATTCCAAGTCATTTGTATTTCAAAGTAATTAATCTGCCAAGTTAAGCATAGGTAAAACCTGAACTTCATCTCTAGCTATAAAACCTCCTCTCTCTTTCTGAAATCTCTTTTTGAAAAATCAAAGTGTGAGTTGCGGTGTTTAATGAAGCACCAAAACAAACTGTTGTTTTAAAGGAACAGCCTGGATTTTTTGTACCATGCAAAACCATTAACAGCAACCCCCACATAACTACCTGAGTGAAAAAAAAAGAAAAAGAAAAAGATAAAAACTTACAAGGAGAAAAATAAGACTAGAATTCTATAGTTTTATCCATGTGTTTATTCATGAACTGGTTTTGTGATGATGCAATACTCATTAAATATCACTTTATTCTTGTAATAGCATCGAGGCCTTCCTTAATATTCTGTAATAGCATTGAGGCCTTCTACTTTTAACAATCTCCAATGACACAGATTCCACACCTTCTCTGAAAACTTGCTCTAACACTTGATCACTTCCATGGTGAGACAGATATTCTACACAGAGTCAGAATTTCCCAGGATTTTTCTATTTTTCATTGCCTCTCATCCTTTTACTGTCCACCTTGGGCAAAAGTCTGCCTGTCATGACTATGATGTTCCATTAGGTAGCTGCAAAAAAGAAAAAGAGAAAAATCACCCTTTCTCTTCTAGAGGTAGAAAAAGCCTTAATTTTCTCAAGTGTTGAGGAAACTTCTCAGTCTGAGCATTCCCAAGACTCTCTGGCAGTCACACTTCCAGTGCCAGAGATTTTCACTACTGGAACTGAAGGCCCTTCACACTGGATGGCTCCAGTGACTCGGTGAGTGCCTGGCTTGACTCCCCACACACCCTAGCCACACAGTCAGATGAGGTTTCCTTTCCTGTTCTACCCCAGTTTTCCCTTGGCAGAGTCTCAGGTGTTCTGTTCCATAAAGCCTTTTATTCTTGGCACAGTGACACAGAAACAGCCCAAACTGAATGACAGATTCATTCTGCCTCACTTTTTTCACAAAGATTATTCACTCTTAAGTATAATCACAGATGAATTTATAGATTTTGGTGTTTGGAATTCTAGATTTGGGATAATGCTTAGGGCTTGTGGTCATGAAATCTCATCAAATGAGAAATTATTTGCAAAGCAGAGAGTCATAACTATCACTGTTGTTGAGAGCTACATAAATTTTCTTCCTGTTAATATAGTTCATAGGTTATTTTCAATAATATTAATAATAATAACAATAGTTTCTGAAAATACAGTAAATTAATAAATCAGAGTCTGAAATCAAGCAAATAATAACCAAATTTCTGAACTCCCAAACATATAAGTTACATAGGTTAGTTTGAGATGGTTTGCTTAGCTAATTCTCATCAGGACAGGCCTAAAATGAGAGAAAAGGACATAGGATATCTGTGGTTGATAACCAAGCAACACTTAAATTTAAACACCTAAATTTCTGCAATAAAAGGATACTTTGCAGTATGTCTCCTCTTCATTCAGCATATGCTTTAGAAATCTCAGATCTAAAATAAAAGAAATATATATAAGAAATCCAGAACTGATTTTTAAGCCAAAAATGTTTATTTTTATTATCAAGTAATACTTTCTGTGATTTCTTTAGTTAATATTTTCTTATTCCTTTGACCATGATCATAAGTTTACAATCATTACATGAATATTCATTTTCATGTTGGAGACAGTGGCACTAAGACAAGAATCCTATTGCTTTCTTCTTTAATTTTTTTGGAAGTTTTAGAAGAGCCAGGTTGTCCCTCTGGGTATGTGTGTGTTCCAAAAGCTCAGCATAAATGTTCAAAGACAATGTTGTGGTTGTTTGGGGGGAAAAAAATATTGTTGAAAATATTGCACTATTTCTGCCATCATGTAACAAACAACAAGTAACACAAATAAGTAGAAATTCTGTACACTATGTGCCTAATTGTACCACAGTAGTCGTCTATAATCAATTTTCAGATTCCTAGATGTGTCACAGAAATATAAATAAATAAATTAATTAATATAAAATGAATCCTGTGACTGAAGGCTTTTGTTTGTTTTTTTTTTCAATTTCTGCTAATGCATTAGTTCTGTGGATGCTGCTCCACAAAGTCTGAAATGACCTTTTTCAGTCCTAGCTTAAATCACTATATTAACAGCAGTAATTCTGCAGTCCCAAGACTGATGATGCTGTAATTTTCCAGCCTAATCATACTGAACTTCAAACATATTCAAAGCAATTCTATTGAAGTTACTGTCTCAGAAGTGTTTTTGCAATATGTGTGAATTACACATGAGGACACAACCGTTATACAAGTGCTTGTCAAGCTCATTGAAAATGAAATAAAGGAAGATACTTCCCTAAGGTAGCAGCTCATGTGAACCTTGCCCCAGTCTTTGATCCTATTTAGACCTCACATGAGTATAAATTAGAAAAAAAATAGAAAATCTAAACAGAATCTAACTTTTTTAAGTGATCATTGGCAGCTCATGTCAGTTATTAAACTTGAGAAGCAATGGATAGTTAAAACCCATGTCTCTATCCACTCATGCAACCCACGCACCTCCATGAACAGCTGCTGTCATGCTGAAGGGCCAAGACAACATTGAAACTGTTGCACATCTCTCAGTATTTGGAGAAATCAACCAGCTGGAGTGAATGATCTGATTTTCCAAGACCCTGGTGCTGACACTTTTACTGTCATGCATGTGTTATCCACAGACCATGTGTATGTGGGTGAGATAGAGAAATCATTAACAACCTGCTATGCCCATCTCACTCACACCTTAGTTTTTATGTCACACAGTGGCCTAGATCTCTTCTTGAGATTATCTCATTCTATATTGCCTTATGTCAACAGAAAACCCCAAAATACTTTTATAATCTTATAGTCATTTGGATGACAGAATTGCTGAAATCAGGAGTCCTCTGAAAACTCTCTAGTCCAACCCACCTAACCCAAAATGGGTCAGTTAAGTTTTTAATCCCCTTCCCTGTCTACTTACCAAATCTGTACTTCATCGGATAAATCTAGTATTAAGTTATGACAAGCCTTTATAAAATAAAAATAACATTCAGTGCTCTCCCATCACACACAGAGCCAATCAACTCATCATAGGAGTCTATGTCATAGGTTAAGCAAGGTTTCTAACTCATAAATTCTTGCTGTTAACTCCCATTTTCTTCTTGTCCTTCATATCCTTGGAATCAAGGTGAAATTCAGCAAGTGAAGTTCTTTAGTTCTTCATTCTTTCTCCTCTTGGAGATAGTAATGACATTTGCCTTCTCTCAGTCCTCAGGAACCTCTTCTAATCAATACGACTTTTCAAAGACAATCAGGGGTCTTCTAAGTCCTGTGTTGGAAGACCATTCCTGCAGGGTAATAAATTCCCAACTGAGACTGAAATTTTTCAATACTTGCTTCTCCAGCTGGATGCATGTACATCTGTGGGGCCTGATAGGATTCATTCCAGGGTACAGAAAGAGCAGGGAGCAGGCTGGTATTATTGCAGGAACTCCCTCCACTGTTTTACAATGGTCTTAGGAGTCTGGAGAGGTCCTAGCCAGGTGGTAGCTGCCAAATGTAGTTTCAGTTTTCAAGAAAGGGTTTTATGATTCTGTGAAGACCAAGGTGAAGGAGGCATTGAGTACCTTGACCTTTCCCATATTTTCTTCCACAAGTTTACTTGCTTGTGGAATATCACCATAACTGGACCAAAAATTTCCCTATCGTTTTTTTTTTCTGATCATAGTATCATGTAATTATAGAATCATTTAGGTTTGAAAAGACCTTTAAGATAATAAATTCCAAATGTAAACCTAACTCTGCCAAATCCACCACAAGTCCACCATGTTCCTAACTTCACTACTTTAATGATTTCATAACTCTCAGCTATGTCCTACTTCAGACAACCAAATTAAAAAGTAATATAGGCTGTAAGAAATCTCTAGGAGTCACCTTTCACTATCTCTCCCATTTCTGAAAGCCAGACCTTTTCAGATCAACTTGCTCACACCTGAGTCTGGTCAAGTTTTGACTGTCTCCAAAATGAAGATTCCACAACCTCTAAATATCCTTTGACTAATTTATTTTCCTGTAATTTTATTGTCAATGTCAAACATATTATTGCAGCTTCTGACCACTGACTTTCATCCTTTTGCTGTGTACCTCTGAGACAATAATGCTAATATCTCTCTCCTAAGTTTTCACTGCCAGTTCTGTGTTCAGCATGATTCAAACTATCATCTTCCTAGAATTTACCTTATTTCTTTTGCATAGCAACTCTTTTTTCAACACCAGGCACAGTTTTGTAAGGTCCTCTAAGACCTTCTAGCCATCAATACTATATTTAAATAACTTAATATCTTTTCCAAACTCACAGATGTTACCCCTTATCTTTTTCCAGGCTAATAATGGAAACTGAATAAAATTGATCATACCAGCCATCCTGAGAGATCTTTCTGTTGACTTTTCTCTGTTATGAAAAGTCACCATGAAGTCATACAATTTTTTTCAGTTCCTTAATCAATTCTTCCAGGAAGTCTGACTGTCATCCCCCCGTTATGCTAAGGGACAACACCCACTGCTTGCACTGAGGGGTCTGGTGTTGTTGGCCAAGGGCCCCAGGGACACAGGCAAGGCTCTGTAGCTGGACTAATAGAGTTGTTTTCCTGTATATATGCTTCCTTTCTGCACATAAAAAGATTTTGACTATATCAAGTCCAAGTACTCTTCCATGCTTATTGGTTTTCCCTCTATTTTTACTGAAAATAATCCTGCATGATGTTTCTATTCAGATTGGTTCTCTTCTAGTTATTGTGAAACACATCTGTCCTGTATAGTTTCTTTAGGTTTTGCATATGCAGCTGGCAGTGTTACAAGCTGCTGTCAAGAGACTTGGACTCCCTGCTGGTCAGACCCCTAGCAACCTGAATGTCACCCCTAGATTTTCCACCTATGCTTCCCTACTCTGTTGTTGCCAGCATGGGTTAGGAGTAGTAGTTCTGCCTTTCAATATCAAATAGTTTTATTTGGTCATTTTTAGTGCCACAAAATCAGCAGTCGACTTTAATGCTTACCAAAATTACTGCCACAAACACCTTCTTCTGCCACCCCTGAAGATGCCCCATTCCTTTTTCCTACAGTATCTCTTGAATAAGTTAATAACAAAGTCAGGCCTGGTCTTGAAGGCTACTTATACCTCAGATTCAGACGTACCTAAAAGTATGAAGAAGAGTGCAGGGTGAAGTGAATTTTATACTCTTAGACATTCCCATTCCCGATGAAAACTAACCATTTATTACACTCTCTCTCATGGCTGAATGGTACAGATTAAAAATCCACCAAGCTTACCACCTTCCAGAAGTCAGCCTCAGATCTTCTTCCTCTGGCTCTTCCCATGCAAAACAGCCATGAAAATTTCACTGTGTCCTTTTGTTACTCATTACTTTCTTTAAATTGCTGAGGAAAAATGTGGAAAAAAAATGGAGCAGCTCTGAATTTAAGAGGTTCAGGTGCAATTTAGATTTTTAGCCTTTTACTCCCACTGCCAAGAAAAAAAATATTTAATTAAGTCCCATTTTTTACTATTGTCTGACTTTTAGCTCTGACCTAAAGGATATTTGAGGGAGAAATTAATGAGAACAGATATAAAGTTAGATTTTCCAGAACAGGAACAGGACTGCAGTTGGATGACAACTGTAAAGGATTTTAAGCAAGCATGGGTGTGAAGACCATTTCTGTAGTAAGAACTTGAATTCAGGTTAGTGCTCTGTTTTCTCTTTTTTCACAGTTTAGCCAGTTTCTCTCTTGATTAGACATCTTGTCTACAGCTCATTTCAGACACAATACTCACAATATTTCTACTTACATCTTCCCACTCAAGCCCTTCTGTTAATGAATTTGTAGGCCATGTTATCTTTTGGTGTCTGCTTAGTTGTGTTAAACACAGTGTAATTCTTCCAAAGGTTCAAGTCATCAGCTGTGTAGAAGAGAATTAGAATATATAAGTTCTAATGATCTTATAAAAAAAACCAGATGCAACAGATGCACTGCTGGAGATATTAAATTCCCTGTTAAAGCTCAGATGATAATAACAACAACAAATCTGACACCAGAAAACTGAGTGCTAGAAGATACGAAGCTAAGAGAAGGAAAATAAAGGAATTTGGTCATGAAGAGATGGGAAGATAACCAGAAGTTTGAACATTAGCTGAACTTATTTCAAGGTACTGGAATACTAAAAGAAATCAGCTTGTGATCTGTGTAACATCTTTTTTTTTTTAAAGTAAATTATTATAAGCTTGTTTAATATGCGCGTTCACTGAAAAGCTTGGTGAAATCACAAATAAACAATATTTGCAAAATCTAGATTTGATCAGCCTTGTGCTCTGCTCTCAAATACCAAATCTCAGTGTTCTATGTCAGACAAGTTTTTATCATAAAATCATTAATGTGAAGCTATCTGAATATAAATATTTCAAGAAAATGCTCTTCATTCTGATAAGATGAAGTCAAAATAGTGTTAACTAGTCCAATTTCATCATTCTGTGTTTAAATACATCTAAATGTCAGCTGTGGCACATTCAGCACCTCTTAAGTGTTCTCATCCTGTGATTATTTCCTTTCCATGTATTTCCTTATAGCATGACTTCTTAATCTAACTTAAGTTCTTATGCTAATTTATGCTAATTTATGCTAACTAATACAGCCTTAGACCTGTGCAAACTTATGAAACACATATGAGGATCTCAGCTGAAACAAAGTGTTTCAGCATTCTGTTGATCTGTACCAGGATACTTAATATCTGATAAGTCGTTGCAGTTTTTCTGTGAAAATCAACCTGAAATATAATGTGGCTCTGAAGAACATATCTTAAAGCTCATAATATATATTTAAATTCGTGTTTTATTTTGAACTATGGTCCTTAAAAGAAGAGTAAGCTGGGTAGTTGTGAGTGAGCAAGGTAGTGCAAATATATATCTGAAAGGACATGCTGACTCAGAATCTGTGCGTAAGACCATGATCTATAGGATCATGACTGCATGGTCATATATAGACAACTCCTATATTAAAATATATCTTGGTCAAAGACTTCTTTTTCTTTTTCCTTTATTTTTTCCCATTTTGAAGTGATTTCTGTGTGTTTGTACTCAGTGCAATTCACTTCCATCACCACTTAATGTAATGATAAATGTCTTCAACTTAGTCCTCAAACGGCCTTTGTTAAAACTTCAGTGCAAACATCAATTGACATTTTGAAGGTCATGACCAATCCCACTTAAAAGTAAGATTAAATAAAAGTTCAATTCATAATCCAAAAACCAAAAGTGCAGAGTTCACAAAATGTTATTAACAGCTATATTGTACACACAATTAATTCTAGAATCTGAATCTCAGGACAAAACCCATCTTGAGAGACCTTCATCTTATTTTATGTAAGATATATTTACATTTTATATATCTTATTGTAGCATTTACAAACTAAGAACAAAAGTTCATGAGAGAAGATAGTGTTGTTTTCAGGTGTCGGTTTTCTTTTTCAGTTCTTTTCTATCAGAAAATATACAGCTCCTACTTATTAATTTTTGAAGACTTTTCATAGTGGATTCTTTACAAGACATTTGTGCCCTCATATACTGTTCATTCTTGTAAACTCCCTGTAATTTCAAACTGTAATTGTGAAAAATGATGCATATGAAGTAGCAATGATAGGGGCAAATTTTAATAAGTATGGACAAATAACTCCACACTTAAATCGCCTATTTAGTATGCACATATCTACCTATTGTTTGCCCAAATTTATCAAGTATAATCTAGATCTTTATTGTTGATTCTTTAAAAAAATAGTAGTGTGTGATCCTAAACAGAAAGGTATTAAACCAAATTTGCTCTGATGGTGCTGAAATCCTCAGTAATACAGCATGTCTTGGAAAACAAACAAAAATTTATACAAGGTATTTGTATTCCTCACAAAATTAGATGGGAGGAAAGCTCTTTTATGTGTTAGTAGTTTCTTAAAAATACAGTCTTTTCCCTGTTATTCTTCATTATAAATTACATTTACTACTGTGCAGAGCAAGAGACAATAGTAGAACAAGACCATAATACCAATGGAAATATCAGAAAGAAATTTGCAAGGATAAGCTGTGTTTTTGAGTTTCTCTGTTTTCCTTCAAAGTACCTTACATTCTCATCCAGGAGATGCTGAGAAGAAAAGATTTATGCAATTCTAAAGTCTATGAACCCATCTCATCAGCCCCAAATATAGCTGCTATATAGCAGAAGGGCTTTTATTGTCTTTTACAATAACAAATATTTCTGTCTTTCTACATATTGCTTCAGTCCAGTGCTGCAGTGAAAGAACAGTATAACCTATGTTTGCCTGTTTGCTGTTATTCTGACATTTTCCCCATCTTTACTTTTCCTCATATTATTTTCTTAACTGCAATCTTAAGCCAGTTAGAGATTTTATAAATGTCCCCATTCTCATTTGCTCATTTACAATTTGTCTCTTACTACCTTTGGTATCTTCTGCTCTTGGAATCTTGACACTCTTCAGTCATTTCTGGTTGCTTGATTCTCCTTCTGCTGTCACTAATCTCTTTCTGCAAATATGCTTCATCTTCCTGAAAGTGTTAAAGGATACAACTGCTCCAGTGCTGAAATTTTATCTTGTAGCAAATCCTGCTCCAAATATTAAGAGGTGGAACAGCTTTTTTGTAGCTTTTTACAGCTGTAATATGTCAATTTATAAGTTACATAAATACAGGAAACTATATCAAGAAATTAGAGAGATATGTTTTTGGTGTTTCAATTTTTAATAAAGGTTATTTTGGGTGATAAAATGCTTAATGCAATGTATTAAATAAAAGAATTAACTAAAAGATGCATTTAAGGCTGTAACATGTAGTTTCAGATTTAATTTCAAAAAATTACTCTCCATTGTTTGGATAATATTTGCGATCATGTATTAAGTATTGCAGAATCAACTTCAAATGAAAATAGTGCAGGAAAGAGAAATGTCCTGTTCTAAATAACAGAGATTCAGAAAGAATTATGTATGCAGTTTAATTTATGGCCAGATTAAAAAGAATCCAAACCCAAAAGCCAACAGAAACAACAAAACTGTCAACCAAAGAACAAAGAGCTGGCATCCTACATTTTACTGTACGGTATGGAGGTTGTAATACAAAAGGCAGCATTAGTTCCAGAATGGAGGCAAACAGGTAAGAATGTACCTAGTATTTCCTTTATGGTTTATATTTGCACAAGGCCTATTTGCTAGGCACAACTTTTTAATATCTTCAGCATTGTTTGAAGTTTGGTAGATTTTTGAAAACAGACATGGCTTCAGCTTGAGTAGATTTAAAAATTAAGAGAGGAAAAAACTCACAAAAATGTTAGTAAATAATTTGCAGAGGAAATGGAAAACTTAATTTCAAATTGAATTTTTTTAAAATATAAAGTTAGGGCTGCATGAAATTTGGTTAATTCTGAATCTGTATTTAGGATGAAAGCCCACGTAAAAATTTTTTTTAGATTTCTCAATTCACTTTTGAGTCTGGTTTTTTAGTATCTAGGACATCGATTGTACAGGAAGATACACAAAAATATTTTGCAACACATGATGAAGCACAAACACTTTACAGAAGCAGTGGGAGGTATTGTAACTCAAGTAGTATTGAGGGTCTTGTAAAGCCATCTGGCCAGTTAAAATTAAAAGGGAGCAAATGATGAATAGTTGATCCCTTACCAGAAAACACATTGTTTATCTGTAACCCAGTTTAACAATAACTTAAACTAGATTTACAATGTTATGAAAGTTATCACAAGTGAAAAGGAATGTGAAGCAAGAGATGACTGCAATCTGTAGTGGACAACCAGACATCTGTGATTAAAAAAAGTAGCCAATTTTACACAGCTTGTCACAGGTTACACAAAGAATGACTACTGTGGAAGGAGAATTCAGAGAAGAAATTAACAAGCTCTGCAGTCCTGGCCTAACATCGTCTAAGAATACCAGGACCCAGGAAGATGCATTGGACCTCAGCCTTCTTTATAGGGATGAGGAAGATGTGATCAACAGTTTCTTAAACATAAACTGACATCTTTTTAATAGACATGGAGCTATACTGACACACCCTATATTTTATAAAGTTACCCCACAGATGACAGGTTGTACTACTATGTCGGTGGTATGTATGTGTGTTATGGTATGTCAGAACACCTGTTTGTTGCATCTGTAGGATTCCTTTGCCCAGTTTCTGAAGAAAGTAACTAGAGAGTGCACCCAAAATATTTTCCCAGTCTATTGATGCTGCAAGTGCCAGCAGTCCTCCTGTAGTATGAGCAGGAGAGCATTCCAGATCTTGTACACTCTAGCAGAAGAGATAAAAGGGAGGTCTTTGGAGACACTGAGGAATGGGAGGGCCTGATACCTTTTCCAGAGTGTTGACCCCCATGTAGGTGGCATGCTGAAAGAATATATTTTATACAATTTGTCATGAAATGCAGAAAAATACTCCTGTCTTGATCCTCTTTGTTTTCAAGGTTATTACTGAGCAAAGAGTAAATAGGCATGAATAGAGGCAAATAAACCTCAAAATTTCAAATGTTAAATATCTGCAGTGTTCAAAAGCTGTTTCTTGTATGAAGAAATTAAAATTGAAACTGTGTACAATCAAGATGAGTGAAAAATTTTAATTGTGAAATACAGTTATGTTAGACCAAAAAACACAACTGCATACCATATATGAGAGGCTGAAATGTCAAAGGTTAATGACTCAAACAATTTGCAAAAGCAGCAGGTACTTTGCTGAGGCCAGGTTTGCACCCCTCACGTACGGGGAGGAGGAGAGGTTCTGCTGTGGGCTGGTGAAAACTTCTGGTCCACGTGAAACAAATGGGGTGAGAACCCACCATCAGAGAATGAGCACAACAAGCTCACTTTTCTTTACTGATTGAGCCCTGTAAATTATTGCTTACCTGATAACCTGTGGCTGATGACTTAAACAAGCTGCTTTCTTGTCACATAAGGAAAAAGTTTGATAAGAAGCAGATCCTGCAGAGGTGGTGTGATGCTTCTGTTGCGCCATTTCCCCTCTGACAGGCACAACTGGCTCAGTCAAAGTGAGAAAAGCAGGGCCAAACAGCAGCCATGTCATTAAAAGGGGCCATAAACCATCAGAGACCCCTGAGCCCCCCCCGGCTCATTTCTGAGGACTTCCAACAGAGGACTGCACACGACCCACAGTGTTGTAAAAGGCAGTGTAAAAATGCCCCCTGCTCAGGGGAGGTACCTGGGCATTCCCACCTGAACCCGAATGTAGGTCAAACCATTGAACTTTGTGTTTCATGAGCTTCCCCCATCCCCAATGGATAAAGACTGCACCCATCACTTCAACGAGTGGACACTGAAATAGTCACATTCGAGTCTCATCACTGCATCCATGGGAGGTGATATTCTTTCTCTCCATTATCTACTTTTATCCTCTCTTTCTCTTTCTTTCTTTTCCTTGTATATTTTCTTCAGCAATATTTTTATACTTTTATATTGTTACATTTCTATCAATAATGTACAGTTACACACCTACTTTCCATTTCAATCAAATTGTTCTGAAATAAATCTGCCACATATACATCTATATAAACACTGGTCCTTCAGTGTTGTTTCACTCTATTTCTCCCCAAGTGATCTATTAACAAGAACTTCAGTTACCCTCGCCTTCATAACACCACGTACATTGTTAAGAAACAATTCCAACACATAATTCACACAGAAGTTATAAGTATATTGGCCCAGACTGGATATCACCTCACAAAATGATTGTGGAATTAAATATCTGTGGAATCTTCATTCTTCAGGCTGCTCAGAACAAAACTGTACAAGACCTAGAGCAACCTCATCAAGCTCTGAAGTTAGACACATATCAAGTAGGAAGTTAAGCTGGAAGAACTCATGGGCTTCCCTGCAAACAATTTTTTCCCTGTTTTTCTACAGGTCTTCAGAGCACACCCACTCCAAAACAGTTGTTGTGGGGACTCATGTATAAAAAAATAAACAGTGGGAACAAAGGCATTGCCTGATTTTCTTTGTTTTCTTTGCAAATGCATATCTTGTGTGGGATGGGGACTGTAATTTTGTCAGAAACAGAAAAAGATTATGAGATCATACACCTATGTAATTTGTGATGCCAAGAGCCATCGGGGAGAAAAAGTTTAAAAAAAAAAAAAAAAGGAATGTAACAAAATAAGGAGCATGAAAATAGAAGACAAAGCTCTAACAATCAGTAGATGTGAATTCTTGTAGTTTTATTTCAGGGCTAAGTATATTCACTGGGAACATGCTATTAGTATCCATCTTGTACAAACATCTTGAGTTCTTATTGCTGTTGTGTAGTAAGTCAAGATTTATATTGTGAAGTGTTCATTTACAATCCTTTCTACCCACGATAAGTACCTTTAAAAATGCATCATCTGAGACAAATGATCAAGAGCTCATTGAAAAATTGCTGCGCATTTATAACTGACTATGACTTTATTACAAGTCACAGACCATACATTACTTAAAATCTGGTCAGTACAGCAGCATGCCAAGGAAAACAATGTTTATATCCTACTGCAAGTTGGGGTTTTTTGGTTGCTGGTGTGTGGGGTTTTTTTGGTTTTTATTTTCCTTACAAGGTGTCTTCCTGGTAAGGATGATTTTCTGAGCATCTCCATGGCTACAATTCTGCACAGGCTGCTTCATGAACTTCACAGTGTCAGAAACCCCTGACTTTCCATACTGTACAGGTTTGGGTCAGAACTCTCATAGCAACACACACCGCTGCCTGGATTTTACTTCATACATAATCTCTCTCTGCATATCACTGGCAATATGTAGCAACTGTCTGTTTCAGCAGTGTATACCTCATTGCTATTCATGATGGGCTGGCCTGAACAAATCTCCTTCAACAATATTATCTATAACACAGATTCTGTCTTCTGTTTAAACCTCATTTCTAGAATGAATGCAGGTGTTTTGCCACTTTTGAATCAAGCCTTATCCATTTCCAATATCCACAGCATGGTTAGGACTGAATGCAAACTACCACGTATCCTTGTTTCCTTAAAAAGAGGAACTGTGGCTCCAGCAGGCATCTGATCTACTCAATTAATGGTCAAGATCCCTGGGCTGTTTTGCAGCATGTGTGCAGATAATAGGTTCAAGGGCATCAGGAAATCATAAAGACCTTGAAGGAATTATTTCTGACTGTTGTAGGAGTTATTTCATGTATTAATAGAAGCCTATGACTGTACTTGTGTCACTTCATGAGTTTCTCATCAAAAGAGCAATAGCTCTGGTAGCATTAATGAAAGAACATATAAAACATGGAGGTCTTTACTCTCCTCAGTAGTCCAGTCTACTTCATAACTGTGATTCAGTGATTGTGACTGCACTTTGACAGAAATAGAAGAGGAGGTTTTGGGATAGCAAGACAAAAAACATGACAGGCATCTGAGGGTATGAAAGTATTCTTATGTCTAATTAAAATCACTGAAATGTACACTCATGGACTAGTCACAGTAATTGTTTTTTCCTGATCACACATTATGAATCCACCATATGGGCTGTTCTGCTGAAAGCTTTTATTTCCATACCCTCCAACTCTCAGAGCTAAGAAAATAACACATAACATTGAACAAGACTCCAACAGTGCATTTATATTGGTTCTCAGCTTGGTTTTGTTTCCTGTGGCATTATCATCAAAAAGGACAGTGCATGCTTCTATCATGAACTAAATATAGAGACTTAGATGTTTAGAAAACTTTCCCAGCTACCAGATGTATAAATTGACATTTGTTTTATTTCCATGTTCAATTTGGATTTTAAAAATGGAAAAATATCTGATAATATAATTTATATACACTTTAGCCCAAGGGCACTCATGTTCACTGAGAGATTGCTGCTTTTTTCTTCCCTTTGGGCTCTCTGAAGGAGCTCTTGATTCCATGCAGCTGGCTTGCTAAAAGCTGAATAAACCCACACTGCAGAACATATAATCGTGTTGGTAGCTTTTATTTAAACAATGAAAAAATTACACTAGTAATCATTTCCCGAGGATGATATCATGTGTGTCTTGTTATTCTGTTCAATGCATATGGGTAGATTTTGTTCAGTTACGTAAAAGTAATTCACATTATTCTAGTTTTAGATCAATAAGTGTGTGGTGGGTTGACCCTGGCTGCGTGCCACATGCCCATCAAACCTGCACAATCACTCCCCTCTGCAGATGAACAGGGGAGAAAAAAAGCAATGAAAGGCTTGTGAGTTGAGATAAGGACAGGGAGAGTTCACTCACTTATTGCTGTCACGGACAAAACCAACTTGACTTGTGGAAATTAATTTAATTAATAATCAAACAAAACAAAGAAGAATAATGAGAAGTAAAACAGATCTTAAAAATATCTTCCCACCACTCCCTCCTCCACAGTCTCTACTGGCCACCATCCCAAGAGGCGCAGGGAGATCAGGAATGGGCATTATAGTCAGATCATGTTTCTTTTGCTGCTTCCTTCTCAAGGGGAGGAGTCCATGTTCCAGTGTGGGGTCCAGTCCTCCATGAACTTCTCCAGTGTGAGTCCTTTCCACAGGCTACAGCTCTTCATGAACTGTTCTGATGTTGGTCCTCCATGGGGTCACAAGTCCTACCAGGCCACCTGCTCCAGTGTGGGCTTCTCTTTTCACAGGTCTCCAGGTCCTGACAGGAACCTGCTAAAATGTGGGCTTCCTGCAGGATCACAGCCTTCTTTCAGTCATCCACCATGGTCCTCCATGGGGACAGCTGCCTCATCATGATCTTCACCACAGGCTGCAGGGGAATCTCATCTCCGGCACCTGGAGCCCCTCTTTCCCTTCCTTTCTCCCTGACCTTGCTGTCTGTATGCTCTCACATATTCTCACTCTCCTCTTCTCTGGCCTCTATCATTTCTGTGCTATAATTTTTTTTTCCCTTCTTAAATATGTCATCACAGAGGCATTACTACCATCTTTGATGGGCTTGGCCTTGGCAAACTTTGGGTCTGTCTTAAAGCAGCTGGCATTAGCTGTCAGACATGGCGAAAGCTTCTGACAGCCTTTTACAGAAGCCACTCTGGCAAATCCCCGCAACCTGCCCCACTAGCAAAACCTGGCTGCGAAAACCCGATACACAGAATACATCATTTTGTGTTCAGAAAAGCCTAATTTTTGTTAAATAGAAATTAGTATTAGACACAGAATTGCAAATGTGAAACCATATCCTCGGTCAACATAAATCAGCGCAGCTCCATAGAGTTCAATTGAGTTGTGCAAATAAATCCCACCTAACGGTTGTCCGATCTTCTGTTATAATTAGGATTGTAATCTCAAACCTCTGGCAAGATATTGTTCAAACAATGGGGAGCAGTAAGAAGTGGTATATTTACTAATTTTAGGAAACTATATACAAGCTTTCAGACAGAGACATTCACTGGTCTTTGAACAAAATATAGATCTGTAATTATAGCAGAATTTAAAATGAATGTGAAAATAATTATTTAATTAGCTTGCACATTCAGTTATATTTAATAAATATCCATATAGAAGATACAACAAAGTTACCTCTTTCTCCTTGTTTTATAGTACTCTACTGTACAGGCATTGAAATGAAAATTCTATTTTAAAGAGATAGTGTCACACTGGGATATATACAAAACACAATGAAATGTGCCTAATTTATATGAATGACTTCTGATGAATGTATTGACAGGAAAAATATTCTTAGATACTGGAAGGCCGATGCTGATTTTCATAGAATTTATTTATAGAAACATACTGTGGTTATTATTTACTTTCCAGGTAATGATAAAAAATAAATTTCACAAGAAGATTGCAGTTTACCTTTGAATATTTTCCCTAATCCTTTATTGATGGATCATGATGATAAAAAAATATGAAGACGGATGTTTCAGGGCAACTGAAGAATCTATTTTAAACCCAGAAGAAGCTGAATGGTCGAACAAAGTCCAACGAGTTGGTGGCCCTACTCATACAGCTAGAGAGTTCCTAATGTAAAGAAAAAAGAAAAAGAACAAAAGGAAAAATAAATCTTTATCTTTGACAAGTTTTCAGTCCTTTGCCCTAGTAGCAAAACTAATAAAAGTGTAAAGGGTAAAGTGGAGATCAATACAGTTGGCTACTCTACAGTTTTGACCTAAAGATCAGAAGCTATTTCCAACCTTTTCATAGTAAATCTTGACTATGAGACCGATATGGAGAGAAGCGATATGTGTGAGACCTTTACATATTCCTAACAGCAGCTGGAGCAGTGAAAACCATTGCTCTCAGCAGTAGGCTTACATAGAAACTTTTTTCAGGTAGTTGCCTATGACTAAACAGAGGACATGACCACTGATCTAAAGCATGGACAAAAATCAAACCTGACTTTACGGAAAATTATCTCTCCTCTTTCTGCCAGTAGTTAACAATGAGGCTTAAAAACCAGCCTTCCTTGCCTATTCCTTTTCATTTTCCTCCAGCCAGTAATTTAGTCACTTCCTATTAAAGAAGCTAATTAATAACTACAGAGATAATTAATTTGTCTGACAATTCTTAAGAACTATCAGATTCTTTACGTTCATAACACCTTTTTGCACAAAAAAATTCACAATTTAATGGGCCATTCTCAAGTCTGTATAAGGCAGGTATCCCTCAAAAGAGGGAAGTACTATGCACATAGTAGATATTTAATTCAAAACATTATTTCTTACAATAAGTCCTCACAAATCTTGTAATAATTATTTTCTTCTCTATCAATAACTTCCTCACAGTATGCATCTCCCTGGAAAAGGACAAGATAGTCTGTATTCTTTTGCTGTTTGTTCTCAATCTGCAGAAGATTCATAAAAGTCTGGACATAAAACACCCACCAAGAACTGTTAATAAGGCTGCTCCTGTGATTTTGTACAAAGAAATTCAACATAAATCTTTCAAAACCTGAAAAGAATCACATGAGAACACAGAAAATACAACGTTGGCATGCAGTCTGCAAACACCTATACAGATGCAGAAATTTGTGCTCGGAAGTGACCATGCAGTTTAACAAGACTTGAAGCTCACATCATCCTCCTAGTCTCCAGATTATACTGAAGTATTGTTTTCAGATATATAATAGGACCTATTTAGGGCTTATACTACCCATATGTACACATATATGACATTTGTATAGAGGTCTTGTGGTAACTTCATGTGAAGGACAACTGAAGTTCATATTTAGTCCCACAGATCACATTTCTCTGAGACAAATATTGCATGCCACCTGACAAAGACACCTTTAGTCCCCGTGGAACTCAAATTATGTCATGAATATCAGTTCTAAGTAACATCCTACTATACCTGAACGTCCTACATTCAAAACCACTGATTAATACAGAAAGCTGAATTCAATGAGAAACAAAAAAAAAAAGAAACATAGAATAACTGCCTTAAAGGCTGCAGTATTTTCAATACCTTTTTCTTATTTCTATATTTTTCACTGAATTCTTTGAGCCTTTCCAAAACACATTATTATTTCCAACACACTCATTCTGTATTTTCCTGGTGAGAAAAATATAACACCTAGTAGGAGTCTGGTTCATATCACTCTTTGGATACAGAGTTACATCCAGAATCTTCATTTAAATTAAATTAAATTTAATTAATTTAAATCAAAATATAATTTAATACCATTGCTTTTTTACCCCTTGTGATTAAGTTTAATCAAAACTTTAATCCAGCAATTTATTTATTCATTAGAGGTGGTAAGAGAGTGAGACAGATTGTTACCTCTTTTCCTGTTTTCAATGCAAAACTCAGAATTTAGTTTCTGTATCAATAGGCTTTTACACTCATTTAATTTCTTAAATTGATTTGCTACAATTTTTAATGTGTTATAATTCTTGAAAACATTAAATATGCCACTTATGTTTATTTCAAATGACCCAATCCATTACACTTGCTGCTTGAGACTATGATCACACAAAAACTGATCCAGGTCCTTAAGTCTTCATCTTTATAAATTTATTTTCAGATAACCACGTCAATTCTTGGCATTTGTAGAGAATTTTGTCACTTCTTTCAAAAGTATAAGTTTCAGTTAATACATGAGTTGAAGATAATAACAGAGACAAATCATCTTAAAAGTGAAAACACTGCACTCCACTGCAGGTCGATTAATGTAAACATGTAACTTCACTCCTCTAAAAGAAAATGCAAGCAGCCCTTAGAGACTGGATTTGCAAACACGAGGTGCAAAAAATATTATGATTTTTTGATTGCTTCTTAAATTTTGTTGTTTTCTTCATTTTTTAGCTTCACCTTTCATAAGTGTTGTTCTGTCTTTTTCACTTTCTGTTTGTTACCTACAAAATCCATCTCTCTCATTCTTTCCTCCCCTCCCTGCCCTCCTCACCAGGGGGGAGTTTTGGCTCCATTTTCTCCATTCTCTCTCATTTGGCAGTGTAGACAGCAGTAAGTCCTCCATAGAATTTTCTTCTTCAGGCCAAACAAACCCAGTTCTCTAAGCCTCTTCCCGTATTTCATGGGGTCCTGTGGCAAAAGCCATAGGCTGGGAGTGCCTGAAATTCAATCATAAGGGATGAGACAGGAATGAGATTGTAATCTAAGGGCAAGAGACACACCAGTCTCTGCGAGACATGCAGAGGCTCTTTAAGAAGAACTGACTGAGAGAACCTGCAATGGTGACAGCCTGCTCAGGTGCTTCAAAAATCTGAATGGGCCAATAGGTACAGATATTCTCTACCCAATCCTCTAACTGACCGGGTCTGGAGTTAACTCAGGGAGAGACCGGAAAGAGACCAGTATCACACACAGAATAGACAGGACTCCTGTGCTGGCCAACATGACCTTTCTCTGGGACTGGTTTTTTTTCCCTATGGGAAAAGGAGGTCATATATAATTTATCAACATTAAACATATCTGTAAGGAAATGTGCATTGGTGTTCAGGTCTATTTACCCCCTCCACAGTCAATTTGGTATTAAACCACAAGAAAGAATGTTGATATCAGAAGTGGGACACCATTAGACTTACCAGATATCGGTAACATGGGGATGGATGAGCATTAGGATCTGGAAGTTGAGGCCATGACAGAAGCTGTCTCTGGGCTGTCTCTGGGCAAGGGATATCTGTCATGATAGAAGGGTGCATGCAGATGCCTAATTCCCAAGTTTGGCCAGTGAGCTGCAGAGTTGTTCACAGCCTGAGGGCAGGCCAGAGAGATGGAGCTGCTACTCACTGGTGAGCTAGAGAATAAAGGGTAAATGTCTCACTAGAGGCTTACTCAGGACCTGTCATTCCAAACTATGTGCCATCATAAAAAAACTCCCGAGCAGAGAAAACTATTTGCCATGTATTTCTGATATAGTTTTATTTTGCCTTTTGAGATCATTTCGTAATCTAATTTGAACTAATTTAGAAGTCTACTGTTTGGTAGTTCAAAATGATAAATGTTAATAAATGAATACAAAATCTTCCTATCTGGACTGTTGTGAATGGAAATTACATTAAAAATTTCTGGAGTTTTTACTCCAGAACTCCTATTTTACCCCAAATGAAATATATTTTCAGAATTTCTAAGTTAGCTTTAAAATACTTTTTTTTTTTTTTGTAATCAGGAACTGGTGAACCAAGTCTTTTCACTAAAATTTGGTGTTCAATTTAAGGACTTTTAGTTTGTCCACTATTAGTACAACAAACTTATTTATGTATTTCTGTTAAAGATGTGAGGATGAAAAAGATGAGATTTCTACAATTTCCTTTTATATTCTATAGTATATACCATGCACAAAAGCTCAAGAGGATATAGTGTTAGAATTTTATTTAGATAAGAACTATTTGCCTTATGTGAGGTGAGAGGATGTCCCTGTCACTCTAAGGTCAGATGATTTCTGACCTTAAAAGCTACATTGTAATCTCTTGCTTAAGAGGTTCTTGTACCCATTGCCATACTTGTGATGTGTGTGGAAAGTGGCAGACATCACTTTTTTGACTATTCAGGTATTCAAGATTTCTTTATAGCTATACTTATGATAAAATCTTGGCGCACAATGAAAAAATTTCTTCACACATTGATTCTAACCATATGGTTATGAGACCCATTCTATCCTAAATACACACACCCCCAAAAAGACCCAATCCCCCACAAAACCCCCAAACCCACCAACAAACTTTATCTGTTATATCTTTAGTTGTTTCTCAACATGAAAGAAGAAGAACCAGATTGAAACTCACTTTCAAATTTCCAAAGGTAACTTTTGAATTCATCCAACTCTTTTGCTGGGATTTGCAGGAAGTAGTTGCTTTTCACCATTCCTCAAAGATTCTCTGAGGAAAAAGAACTGTTACTCACGTCTGTGTTGTCAGCTTTCAACCTGCTTTATGCTGTTCTAATGCTGAACCAGAGACAGGAAATATTTAATTCATACACACAGTTACCAGTGTCACAACCCAGAATGACCTATCTTTCCAGATTTGCTACAAAAAGGGAAAGAGCGGAAGAAAGAAGATATTCTGATGCAAAAATTAGCATCTTGTGATTGTATTCAAGACATTTCCCCAGAGAAGTGCAGGAAAATTAATGTTTAATAGGATAAGGAGTTGAAATTTTCTGTATGTTTACTTTGTTGTAGATATAGGTGTTGCTTTGGTTTATTGTTTTGTGGAATTGGTGGGTTTTATGAAGAAAAATTATGTTGTGCATCTCTTTTCTGTATCCCTTATGCATGTTAATATATCTGTCTTTTATTCATAAGCTATTACAGACATTAATAATTCTCAAAACCATAAGAAAATATTTGCAAATCTACCACACATGAAAAAGTGTATATGGCTTTCTTATCTCTTTATTATATGGACTTTGACTTTAATACTACACATGGATTTGTTAAAAGCAACACTTAAGGGAAAGTAGATTTTTCACTCTTCTCCAATAGACTGACACTTTGTCAATGCTGACATAATGCTTTACCTAAGCTGATAAATACCTGATTTGGTTTCCATTTCCTTATGAAAAATAAAGATAGAAAGACTTTAAATTGAGGTTAAAGAGCTTTCTCATCTCCACTGTAATAGTTAATAATTCCAGTTTTACAGTTTTTATGCACAGATAATATTTTTCATATTTTAAAATTATTACAGATTTTAAGAATATTAAGACATTATTCATTTATATCCTCTTAGAGGAATTGTACTCCAGAGAACAATTTGTACATATATATTCTCAATTTCAAAGATTTTCTGAAATTCTGTTCTAATAAAAGCATCAAATAGTATTATATATATTAAAAAAAAATGCTAGTAAGAACTATTTCACAAATTCTTCCAAGTAAAGCAATTAGTTTTGATACCTCTTGTCCTAGGTTACAGTG
>VZTH01007932.1:24729-101930 GCA_013397815.1 Aleadryas rufinucha | reverse complement strand
AGAGAGAGAGGGGGAAAGAAACAGAAGACAGGGGACGGCATTACCACAGAACCCCAGCTATCTGTCAGCATCGGTATGGCAGATGGACCGTGCTTGTTGCGAACTGCAGTGTGTTTGAGTAGCTTCTATGGTAGGCTGGGTGCGATTTCCAAGTGGCAGCAGCAGCGTGCCTCTGACAATGGCAGTGGACAGCAGCTGGAAGCTGGGTGCAGGCGGTGGCTACGGAAGATGGGCGAAGAACACAACGGTGACGGCAGTTGCTGTCGAATGTTGAATGCAGGTGGCGGCAGCTGCAGAACTAGAGATCTCCACAGTGACAAGCTAGTTCCCAGAATTAGCACAGCAGGGCGAAGCAGGCACAGGCAGCGGCTGCAGGACCACAAGGAAGAGGGCACAAAAGACGCGCAGAAGGAGCCAAGCTGACCCTTCAAGAGACCCAAATTAAAAAGGCCTCCTGGTGTTGTGGCTAGCTGCTTTTATGTACTCCCAAACTCCTCCCCCAACTCAGCTTTGCAAGCCCGTTTTTGGTGGGCATTTCTCACAGGCATCCGGGTACTTGCCCCCACCAGAAAGGATGTGTGGGCGGGGGGGGGGAAGGTGAGGGGGAGAGGCCACTGCTCAAACTCTAACTATGAAAGTTTTCTCTGCCCTGATTGGCTGCCAGGTGAAGTCTCTCTGGGGACAGGGCAACACAGTTTTTTTATAGGAACTTTTCTTCACCTCATTTGTGATATATATTGAGGCATATATATTGGTCCCTCTCACCACCTCCAAGGTATGACCACCCACCACTGAACATGATATATGACTAGATTCACTTAAGCTCCATCTAAACATAAAAATAGTATAAAAGTAAGTTAAAAATGGGAAGAAGTTAGAGAACAATGCATAGTAGCTCCTGGGACCATAGACATGGCTGCTGGGTAAGAACCGTACTCTATATGTGCTGATTGATTATCCCAAGGCAGTTTTTGTTAGGGATTAGGCCTTATCCATATATTGCTTTGAATATGTTTTTGCAGCCAGATACTATCACTGGCAATCTTCAAACCTTAATCTGTCAGAATTTTCTATTATATTAACAAATAGTGTTACTCCATGAAGTGTTAATTGTGAGCCCTTCAAGGTTTAACAGCTGCTGGCAGCAGTAACTCTCCACTTGCCTATGGAGACCCAGAACAGAGTCTCTCTCATGCTGTTGGCATGTGTCCCTGAATCCTTCCTTTTGCTGACAGACCAATTAAAGGTGTGGAAACCCAGGAGAGGGGCCTTCTGTTTGCATGGGACCCTGAACAAGTCAGTTCAACCACCCTCCAATCCAGCAGGACTGCTCAGAGAAGGGTCCCCATAAAAGGACACTGAACGGCTGGGCACAAGGGTCTCAGCTTTTCTGTGGCACTGACAGACTAATCAAACACAAATGGTTTGAGAAAATCTCTATTTTCACATGACAGAAGTGTTATAGATAAGCACAGGAAAGGAAGTAATATCCATCTATTTCAATTATCCGCAAGCATAACAACTCTGACTAGAAAAATTCTGGATTACGGAAAAACAAAAAACAAAACCAGAAACACAAAGAAAATGAAAAACACAGCAAAAAGCAAATTTCAAACCACCTTCTGTATCATCAATACATGAAAATTAGGGAAACAACAACTATTTATGAAAACTAGTGGTTACTCATAGGAAGAAAAAGAAATGTTTGGGGTTTTTAAAGGAATCCCACAAAGCACACAATCTTCTTCCTAGAATGCTACACTTATAATGGTTAGAAACTAGTTTTGCGTGAAAGAACATCAGATAAAAATCTAGGCAATACCTTCAAATACAAAGTAGCTCAACACTGATGACAGAGCTGTGCACATATCAAACAAATCAACACAGCACAGGAGATCCCCAATGATGAATGAGCAGACTTGTCTAGCGCACATGTCCCTCTCATTACCTTACACTAAATATCTGAGGATTTTGTCCTCAAAGTGGCATAACTTAGCAATTCATCATCTGGAAAAGGTTTTCCCCAGCTTATGATGAATTTCTTTTTTGCTTTACTGTAATTGTAGCCATTGGCTTCAGAGACAGAACACTTGAGATCTTATTTGACTCCAAAGCAAGAAAATCTTGCTAGCTGTATTAGTTTTAATATTACGAGGTAAATTATTTAACATGGGCCACTTAGAAAATGCCAACATAAGTCACACTAAGAAGTATTTCTTACTATTCACTCTTCTATATTATAGGCAAGAAAGTAACTTTAAAATATTATTTCAAATAAATGAATGCCAAATTAAAGCATTTGTGAAACACTTGTTATATGATGAAGATAATTAAAAAGAAAGAAAAAATAACAAAATATATTGTTTTGTCAATCATGAAGATACTGAAAAGAGATATGTCATTTTTTGTAAACATCTTAGTCAAACCTAAAGCGTTGCCAAAGGAATCATCTCATTTCTAACTTAGTTGCCTGACCACAGCATTGAGTTATCTGATGTATGTGCTATTTATATTTAGAGTAGTCTTTTCGATGGCTGATACTAAAATGCCCAAGGTGAACAGCAAATTCAGAAATACAGAACTTTGCACAATAGGAAATACTAAGCATAAAAATAGAGTTTCCTTCTCTTAAATGCTTGATCTTCTATGTGGTAGCTCTAAGTCCAGGAGTTGGCATGAAAAAAACATTAGGAGGCAGAAATTTCTTACTGTTTGGGAATGGAGTTCAGTCTTGTACACTGCAGAAACACTGAGCATTTTTCAAAGTACTAATTGGGCAAAGCATGCAGGTGAGTGTCTCCATGATTTAAAAAAAAAACTTACATGAATGAGTGCAGACAGGGAGAAGTCAGCTTGTTCTAAGACTTGTGTACATCATCCATCTGGAAGCAACATCTTGGTGGTTTCAAAATTTGCTTTTATCAAGTTACATAATGCTATTCCTGCTATAGAACAGGGGCTGTAGTATCCAGTTTGGATCAGACCAGGTCATCCTAGGCAAGACTTAACAGGTCATAAATTGAATAGTCTGAAATATTCCATTTAAAATTCAAGACTAAGTCACAAATATCTGTGAACATGTACAATTTTCCACTCCACATTTCAAATAAACCAAATGGATATCAAGAAAAAAGAAAGTAAGATGACACACGTAAGACTTACCTAATTAAATTACTTGGAGATATTTTTAATCTTGTTTTAAGGATTTTCTCATTACAATAAAAACACAAACCAAGCCTGAACTATGTGGAATTACTATAATAAAAAACTCTAAAACCCAGAACCCAGTTTAAAAAAACACTCACAAGAACTACCACAAAGAAAAAAGAAGTCACATTCACCACTAAAAAAACTTCAGGGTTGAGAAAATATATAAAATTTGATGCAAAATCTGCAAGACAACGCCCTGTTCACTGATTTAATGCTGCATGCATGTGAGAGGAAATACTGGCATTAATATTGACACTACCTAGATTACTCTAGTACAATGTCAACAGAAAAAAAAAAATTTTGAAATACCAATATTTTCTTCTCTTTGCCAATATATTTTAAAGTCTTCCTTCCCTTCTTCTTTCCGTCCCTCCAACTAACTTTGACTGTTTAGCTATTAGGTGAAAGTCAGTCTGCGGATTTTTCTCGTTAAAGTTCTCCAGATTTGTGACTAGAGCATCCTTCCCGCTTATTGGTTGTGCTCCTCACAAATGTAAAGTGAGGATAGTGTGTAAAATTGTCCGTTCTTATAAGCACCTTGCATTTCCCTGCTCTGTCTCTGTCTTAACTTCCAGCCATAAAGTTTTCCAGACACCAATATTCAGTAATTTCTTTAATTTCTTCTTTTTACTCTTTTTTCTCCATCTCTTAGCTACTTGCATGTATCCTTTTGTTCTTCACACTTGGAACATTCTCCCTCAGACTCCCTAAATCCCCTATTACTTTACAAAACACTACCGTCCTATATTAAAGTTATAATTAATATTTAATTTTTCTGATTAATGTATTCTTCAGTGAAAGTTAGGAAAGAATTTTTTTAGGAAATGGAATGACATGTTTCAGAATTACACTCACTATGCTAAAAAAGGAGCAAGATACAGCTGAATACCTGCCCCCTTCCCCTTTTTGTTTTCCTGACATTCTTTCTATTTTCCTTATCTACATGCTAAAATTAATTCAGAAAGCTGTGGCATATTGAAAATTATTTAAATCCATCACTTCAGTTTGTTGTCCTTGTTTTCTATGTTTAGTTTTTTTCTCATTATTCAAACTAAACTAAAATATTTAATGTGAGAATATCACATTATAAAAAGTAATTTATTTATTCTATTTGTAAACCCTATTTATTTATCAGAAAATAAGACACTTTCCTAAGTGGGCTTGATAGATACTTGCATTGACAAAGCTTTCAAAATTTTAGGAAATTTGTTTTAAATGACCACTTCTAAGTGTAACTAGTGTATTAAAATATCTTCTTGTATCATCTTCTGAGAATGGAAATTTGGTCAAAGCATACATAATATTTCAAAGCAAACCTGATGTGACACCATAAATAACTCTTTTTGTCTTCTTAAAGTGGAAGAGTACATGAGATTTGACTGTGCTATTACATATGTCAAACTTATGAGTTTCATTCTTTCCCAGTAAGCCATTGCATTTAGAGATTCCAACGTGTGTTATTATATGTGAAGCAGAGAGTGGAATACATAAATTGATGAATAGATTTGAGACAAGATCTTCGCATGTTTCCCAGGAGCCTTCTGCCAAAATCAGTAGTACAGACACACTCTCAAATAGAGTGGTGGAATAGATGGTTTGCTGAGTGTAAACATAGGTTTAATCAGGTTGCTAACTCTATAGAAGCACATTTTAGATCCAACAATAAAATATAGGTACAGCTCTTTAAACATGCTTGAAACTCGTCTTTCCAGACCATTCCTTTAATCTGTTGAAATTCACACTTCAGTGCAAGTGGGTTTGTGTTTGGGTAAGGTCTTCTGACACTGCCCTGGAAGGAGTCAGCCTAGCTGGGCGGCAATCCCAGGCGAGGCAGCAGTGTCCTTCCCGCAGACACGCAGTGTACGTGCTGTGTCTCGGCAGCCGCGTGTTCGGGCAGCACCGGCTCGGTATAAGCAGGGTGCGCCGTAGGCGAGGTGACCCTGGTGTTCAGGTCTCCCAGGATCCCCGGAGGCGAAAGAGAAGAGGGAGAGAGCCACTTCCAAGACTTCCCGAGTTTATTGCTCCGAAAGGCGAGCTAGGGAAATGGCCGGAGGGTCCAGGGTTACACGATCTTTTTAGGGAAGGCGGAACCGAACCATGTTTGATAGACAGACAGATAATGGGAGGATCCGAAACACATACAACCAGTGGGAGACCCACAGAGGAGGGGTTAACTCACAACAACCAGTGGGGAACAAAACTTAACAGAACCTTCTAGAGGGAGAGGTGGCGGCTTCAGACCTGGGTCTCGCTCTCTGAGGATCCTTCACTCTCCAATTCGTCCTCCCATTTGATGGGCAGGGCGTTAGGAGCCGAGGGCAAGCCTCTAGTGGCCCAATGCGCCCCAACAGTCTTCCTATTCACCTTCTCTGCCATTTTCTGAGGAAAAAGAAAAATTTTCTTGGTGTGTAAGTCAGTTGTGGGTTTGTTCAGTGGCAGCTTTCTATATTACGTAAGCATCCATGTGAATGTATTTCTTTGGAACGGTTAATGGATGAATTCATTCCTGGTGAGTGACTTTTCTTTGTTTTCTATTTTAAAGATACATAGAGCTCACTGAAAGCAGAGTCAAAAATAGTGTATACAGAAGCCTGTGTTTATAAAAAAAATCATAGAAAAGTCAAGACAGCTGCCACAATTAATGACAATTCTTAAAAAAAAACTTCTATTTCAAAAGGGGCAAAAGGAAATATTAATTTAAAATTTCTTTACTAAAATGTAAATGACGTCTGATGGAGGGTAGAAAATTATTTCCTTACTCATTTAGTCTGTGATGTAGTAAGTTGTCTAATCACTGAGCTGTATTGGAGCCTGACATGTCCCTTTCCCTGATGAGATGACTGATAACAATCTATTACAAAAAGTACTAGTTTGATAGATATTTCTAAAAATACTTTTGGTAATATCACATAGAAAATGGTATGTTAAGAACTGGACAAAAGAAATCAAGTACAAGCCTGTTAAGCATTTAGGATAATTAAGAATATTTCATGAAGCGTTTTCTGTCAAGCATGCCTGAATCTCTGGCTCCCATGCAATCTTTGGTTTTCAGTGGTCCTATGTTTGATTTTACCACATGTAGCATATTTCCTATGGTTCTCAATGGGTCCAGTGCTTGTAAGATGCCTCTTAGGAAGTGTGGTCAGTGATGAGCAGAATCATCTAACATAACTTTCTAAACACATGCATAGCCTTAGTGACGGGAGTAGATGGTCTTAGCCAACAGAGGTTCCTGGTTGGTTTTAACTCCTGTTATACTCTGACCTGAGAAAAATCTTTTCCCTATGAAATAGAATTTTGAGGTATTTTGGTGCTTTGCACTCTGTGAAATGTTTACAAAAGTTTCTCCTAGTTTTAACTCACTCTGTGCAGCTTTGCTTCTGTCAACTCCAGTAGAACATCGAGGCAAGAACTCACAAAATCTCTACATTGTCTTACTCTTTTGAAGAGAGCATTGACCCACAAAACAAAGGAAATTCTGTTGTAAGTTCTTCATTCCGTTGTCATGGGCTTACTCAGATTCGCTTTTGCTGACACAGATCATAAAGTAAAATTCATGACACACTGATAAACACCATAATTGGATGCTATGCTTTTTATCAAGATATAATTTTTCATTAATATATGATACTTATTTAGGCATTTAATCATTTAGAACTACAAAAATGCTGCTGATGAGATGGAACAAGAGAGTGAAGTTAGTATGGACTCAGACTTTCCTTATGGAAGTGCATTTCTTGATTTTATTCCAAAGTCCACAGCATTAACACACAGAGAGCTTCTCTTTAATTTCATTTTTGATACACCAATCACTTCATTACTCATCCTTTTTTCTACATGAAACATTGCTAAAATAAGAGAATTCAACACTTCTAATGACCAAACAAAATCTGCATTAACCTCCAAACACTGCACATAGACTGTGTAGTCTAGACTGAAAATTTAACAGCATATCTATAAAACTATTCCCAATAGATGCTCATACATACAAACATAAACATGATACAGAGAGGTGTCAATTTGAAATGCGTTAAAGAGCAATACACTTAACATATCTTTGTCATAAAGTTTCAGTGGGTCACAAGATATGTACCTGTTACTGGCTACCAAGCAAACTAACTGAAGAACAGTAGCAAACATTAAGTCAGAATTTATTAGCGTTAATGGTGAGTAAAACCATGTAAACTTTTAGTGATGAAAACAAATTGAAATTTTCAATGGAACTCTTTCTTCCTTAATAGCCTGAATATTAAATTTAGAATTATCTGAACAGTTAAATCTAATGATTTCTCCATTAGAGTTGAATTCCTAAATAATTTTTTAAGATGGTATTTAGGTCCTATTTTTCTGTAATTTTAGTGTAAATAAAAGTCAATACTGTAAATAAAGCATAAAATGTAACGAAAGTGAAGAAGAAGAGAAACAAGGGGATTTTATATTTAAATTACAAAAATAAAGAGGAACTTTTCAGAAATGCCACATTACTAGTTCAGTGTTCAAAGCCCATATTACTAAAACACTCTGTAAAACTACAGACAAAGAATCATGAATACAAAATGTGTATGAGAAGAACGGAATCAGGTTTGAGCTACCTGGCATGGATTTTCCAATTCTTTTACCTTGAACCTACACCGGAAATTGCAAATACACTTTATCAAAGTTTGTCACATCATCATGTATTTCACTTTTCCCTGAAAGAGTCAAAGCTACCACAAGTTAGCAATATTTTTTTTAGTTTCTGTTCACCTTTCTCTGAGGTAACTGTGACGGCCTATTGTCCTCAAGAAGAGTCCAGGCCTGATTTCTGACTAAGTTCTGAAGCAAAGATATTGCTGTGCAAAAACAGAACTCAAGTATTACCATGCTCAAATCTTTTGCTTGTGTTTTCCTAGGCGATAAAAGCTGTATTATTTGAAATGTATGTCATGGATGTATGAAATATCAAACATCATGTGTTAATTCTAAAGAAACGTAGAGCCATGAGAAACAGACATTAGAAGAAAGGATTTAAAATATCTTAACTGACAAAAAAATGTTTCAGAGAAAGGTAAAATAGTGAAATACCTTTTATTTCTCCAGAAAAGCAACAATGATGAATTTACTCTGATTTAAAAAAGCATTATCCAACAAATATTTTTTTTCTTTCAAATTATCATTATAAAGAAGTTAGATAGGTTTTCAGGCCTCTTCTCCTTTTCTTTTCCTCAAAGAAAAGTACAGCTAGGTTTTTCTTTCTTTAATGACAACAATTAATTGCAATGTTTCAAAACACTCATGCTGTTGCTAGTAGCAGCAATTGAAGAAATGGTAAGTGTAATAATCATCATTAATTAAAAAAAAAATAAAATTAGGTCTCTAATGAAAAAATCAAGAAAGAATTTGAATCAAGGATTGAATGAGGGGAAAGAAAAGGCAAAAAACCCCAAATACTAAAATATATTTTGATTTTTAATATAAATACCTGTGATAATTTTTATGCAAATACAGGTAGCCAGTAAAACTTGATATGGAATGTTAGCCATTTATACTTTGAGCTCCTTGATACAGAAGCTACTTTTGTCATATATCATTAAAAAATTAAAGGGACAACTAGAAAAAGGGAATGATGCAATCATACACTAGGTGAAGCATTTAGGCACATAGGAATCTAAGAATGATGGTTAGAGAGAATACAATTATACTTTGCTTTGCAGCTTTCTATTTATGTTTTTTCAGGCATGTTTGCAGGCAAAAAGTCAAAGAACCCCTAAGCGTTTCCTTCTTCCCCTTTTCCAGTCAACCATGTGGCATATGCTGCTCTGATGAAATATTTGCACTAAACAGAATGTAAGTACAAAGCATGCAGTGATGGATAGCACTTCTTTCTTGGAATTTCTTTTTTTTAAATCGGGAAATTCTAAACACACTTCCCCCTATGCTATCAAATCACAGAATAACTGGATTGATTTGGAGTTGCAGCAGTATCAGAGCAGTCACTAATTTTGCATGGAAAATAAATAAATAAATCCCACAAAGGCTTGACACTTTTCCAGCTCCTGAAATAATGCATTATTAAAAACAAATTATGGTGTGTCAAACTGCATCGTATTACGATGTGATGTGGATGTAAAGCAGACATAAATCCAAGACTTTGGGAAATAAATTTATGATGTGCTGTGTAGCTTCATGTCATGAAATGAAGTCACGAAATTATTTTAGAGTGTATTACTGGAAGCAGCTTTATTTCCTCCAGTATCATTTAAATTCTCAGCTGAGCAAAATGTATTCAGGAAAGGATTCTGAGCCAGAATGAGGAAAAATCAGAATTTTTTTTTTCCCTTTCCTTATCTTCCAAAGTTGGTTGTTTTGTTTTTTGATTTTTTCTTTACCTAGTCTTAGCAGAATTTTGAACTTCTCAGGTTTGGCTTAACTTGGCAACAAATCCACCACCAGTTGACTACATTTCATCAGCTTCAATTGTATTAATTTGAATAAGTTGTGAATATGACAGAAAAAAATATTTAAACTGTAAAGGGATATCTTCTGGCACATTCTACATTGCAGCTGGTTCCTGGCCTAGTATTTGCCCATACTACAATAGTATTGGGAAAACTTTGCAGCCCTGAGCAAAGGTTCCTCACCTGAAGACCATTCTGAGGGATAACTCCAGACAGACTAGCTAGCCAGCACCAACACTGCAGTGTGAGCATCACTCATATCCCTCTATTTTCTCTGACAGTTATTTGGTTATTTGATCATTTTCAAGGAAGATAATTCAACAGAGCTTTGGCCAAGTATGTCCCTAACGTGATAGATATGGTAGACATTAATGCTTAAAAGTCTCCTTTAATGACAGAGATTTCAGATTAATGCCTTTGTCTAATCTGCTACAATATTAAAATTGTTAGCTCTTTAGAGAAGGAATTGTCTTTTTTGTCATATTGCAATGTTTTGGCTAAAATATCTGCCCCCTGCTCAGACAAAAGGGCTGTTCAAAATGGTATTGTATCTGTGGAAGTGACCAGTACAGAGCCTTAGGTGACAGCTGAGGAAAAGCCAGATGAAGCATACAGTCATACTTCTCCAAAATAATATCCTGCATTTAGCCCTTTTATAACAGAGCCATTTCCCATTTTTCTACATGGAGAATATCTCTTGAAAATTCTCAGGATACATATAATTACTACTAATAAAATATGGTTCCAAATAGTGGACATCAACAATTTACTGTGAGCTAACAAAGTTGTATTTCCAATTTAAGTGCTTCCTTATTATCCTTCTAGTGATATGGAGTCATGGGCTTATCCTACTGTATATAAGGCATAGCATAGACAGCATATATAGTACGTGACATATTTTAAATTTTTTTAGCTATCTGATAAATCTACAAAAAACTATTTTACAGGCCTCTTGAACCACAATATACACGTGTCCTGATTTCAGCCAAGGACAGCGCTAATTTTCTGCAGTAGTCATGAGGGGGCACAGCCTGGAGATGCATGGGCATGGCCAAGACCCTAGTGTTATTCTGTACCATCTTACATCACTGCCTAGGGGCAGGGGAGACAGACTCTCTCTCACTTCTGAGAAGGGCATTAATTTTCTGGGCAGGAGAAAACGTGGTGTGGTGGGACAGTCAGTCAGTCAGTATTTTGTCATGATTCTTCTGTGTAAATCGTTTATTTGTTTTATACTTTTTGTTAATAATATTGTTGCTGTTACTGTTTGTTTTTCTTATCTCACTGCTGTTTCCCGTAAATCATTCTTATCTCAGCCCATGATCTTTGCCTTGTGTGCCTCTAATTCTCCTCTCCAGCCACCTGTGAGCAGAAGACAAGGGAGAGGGGAAACACGTGAGGAGGGTGTGGCTTTGGAGTCTCAGCAGAGAGGACACTAAACTGGGGAGTGTGTCCACCATTCCTAAACTACAACAGCCTTAACTGGCGTCCAATGTTGAGCCTGAAGGTTTGAAATAGCAACAGATCTGCCCTTAGCGGGTTGGAAACAAACTTGATCTCAGCGCTTGTGTGTTTGGTGTGGAGCCCCTGGTCACAATGTTGCCTGTTCATATCGGTGTGATACCTAACACATGTTCTCCTATGTGCTCTTCACAGCACTTTTTTTCAGAGCAGACAGTGGGATCTGGATTGCTTTGTCACTGTACTGTGATATCAGTTTATGACATTATAACAAGGGCAGTAAGGGTCATTTGGGATGTGTATTCAGTGTCGTTTTCATGCCCTCGCCTTGGGCAATACATCTGGGAATTCATTAATAATCATAATGTGTTTTCAGCTGCCAGTCAGGTGAAATCGCAGTGACTTGTCTGCTCTGATGCTGGGATATCATGGCTTACGGTATGAAACTAGATGGTAGTGAAGCCAAGCAACTGTGATCCCTGTCCCCAGATGTAGGCATTGACAAGGGGATTGCAAAGAGGACAGAAAGTCTCAGCGTCTGCAGGCAACTCCTGTCAAGTGCGAAGGAAAGGTGTTCTTTCAAGGATGAACTAGTAGTGCACCCAAGCAGATGGAACGCTAAAGGTAGTAGGTACCTGAGAGAATTACCTGTGATGGAGGAAATCTATAGGGATTCAAATGACAAGCAGTCCCCTGTAGATCCAGATGAGATCCAGTGTGTGCAATCCCGGCAGTGGAAGTTTGTGTGGAGCATGCTATTGTCATACACCTGCTCACTGGCATTGATGTCAATGAAGAAGGAGTAGAAACAGTGTTTGATGTGACTCTCTGCTTCTACCCAAGGCTGTATTAATTGAGCTGGCCCTGCCCAATCAAAACCTTCTTGTACTCTGTAAAAGGGAATAAAGTCCTCATAGTGCATATGAGAAATAGTCCTGCCTCAAGCAAAGGCTTGCCCATCCGTGGGATTGTTTTTGCTCAAGGCACTGGGTGCTCTTGGTGGGTAATACAGAGGGACGAGGAAACTCAATGTGCCCCTCAAGGGAATTTGATTTTGGGGTGAGAACAGTCTGTAATGTTGAATTATATAATATTGGCTGCTGAATGACGCTGCCAGTGTATGCCAGAACCGCCATGGACAATGACTATGGACTGCTCCAGATACACCAGTTGTGAGCTCCTGACGCAGTGCAACCCCAACAGCTCACCAGCCCTCCTGCCCTGAAAGACATCTAGGGTAGATAGAATCCACAATTATGGACTAAATGAACTCAACAGACACCTTGGAGGAACAGCCACTGACTATGAAAATGTCATCTATGCTTGTGTATATTTTTATATATATGTGTATGCATATGCATATGTGTATGTATATAATTGGAAGGCGTAGGATCTGGGTATGATGTAGATGGCATAGAATGGAGGGTGGATAATGTCCTGGTTTCAGATAACAGGATTAATTTTTCACAGTATCCGGGAGGGACTGGAGCTTGGAGATGCATGGGCATGGCCAAGCCCCTGATTCTTATTTGACACCATCTTATGTCATTGCTGGGGTGAGAGAAAGGGACTCTCTCTCACTTCTGAGAAGAGCATCCCTTTTCTGGGGTGACAGAAAGTGTGGTATGATGCGGCAGTGGTATTTTACCATGATTTTTCTGTCTAAACCGTTTCTTTGTCTTACACCTTTTGTTAGTAATATTGTTGCTGTTACTGTTGGTTTTCTTATCTCATTGCTGTTTCCAGCAAGTTGTTCTTATCTCAGCCTGTGATGTCTGCCTTTTGTGTCTCCAGTTCTCCTCTCCAGCCACCTGTAAGGGGAAGAGGAGGGAGAGGGGAAGCACACGAATGGCATGGGGTTTTGGAGTCTTGGTGAGGGGGTCACTAATTTAGGGAGTACCATTCGTAAACCATGACAGCTGTATATGTACCCTCTTATTTGTATTCATATGCAGTAGTTTGACCTTTGAATTCAAATATGCATTCATATTTTGAAATAGCCTGATTTTAGAATAGCGTGAAGTTCATGAAAATACTAGGGATGAGTGCACCCTCATGCTTAATTAACATTAGGTTAACCTGCAAAACAGTGAAATGTCAATTTCCACTGACTACATGAGAGATAAGCTAGACCCTTAGGCAGGATATATGTGCTATCCAATAGCCTATAAATTAAATAAAAAGGTCAGTTGTATCATTCTGAAGGTATCCAAGTGCACATCAATAGCGGCATGTTTACTGGCTGCTGACATGTGAGCAATTGGGAAAGTGTAAGCCCATAGTCAAGCAGCAAGGGACTTCAGAGTACATATTAGCAGAAATATTTAGCATGAGACAAGACTAATAAAAAAGACCTTATCTCCATTCCACCATGTGTATCAGAAATACAATGTGTTGCAAAGTCTATTTTCTAAGGCTATCAATAAAAAAAATAGGTTTTAAAATGCAGTATTGATTTATAATGGAAAGAGCCTATAGCACACTTATAACATAATACACGAGTACCATAACAATAGTACTGTAAAAGATCTAATTGCTACAAGTATTGAGCATATGACAGTGTACTCTCTTGGTGGCATGCTGTGAGGATTGCTGATGAAGTCATTTCCTTCAGTGAACTGTAAAATAAGTCCTCTGCCTGAGTTACTGTCTCATGTGAATGAAATTGACAGCATAATTCTAGAGTCTATTTTAGCCTCTGTTTGGTCAATTTAAAAAAATGATAAAAAGAAAATGAAGTATAAGCTAGTGGTGGGCTGTCAAGCAAGCTACTGCCAGGTAAGAGCAGTGTTTAGACTTCCCCGTGGAAACAATGCTGTAACACGGTTTCTTTTAAGTCTTCAACACATTGCACTTTTAAGCTTCAATAAAAAGAAGAGAAAAGCATCTTTTAGTTCTTTAGAAAGTCTCTGTAAACATTGTGGAAGGCTTAAAATTAGTCATTTTTCCTGTGCTGTCTTCCACAAAAATAAAATACATTTAAAGTAGTTGCTCCCTGGGAGATACAAGCCATAATTGCTAGTGACCCTATCATAGAGGAAGAAAAGACTGCACACCAAAGATGCACATGGTATCTTCCAAAAATTATCGGTGAAGATGTGACCATGTAATCTGTTTTTGAAGGGGGCAGGTATCTGTTGCCTTCTTCAAAAGAGTTAAGATTTTGTCATTAGCTTATGGGTCATAGATCACACTTGGAGCACCTAAGCTTAAAGACACTCTTCATTGAACTCCATTTAGCAAGCTTCATGCTTATGAAGGTGTTCCTCTTGATTACTTTTCATCTGGGCTGCAGAGTGATTTGTTTGGAGGGTGGCATTGATTAAGTGCAAAAGAACCATGGTTTACTGTGACAGCTGCTAGGCCTCTGCCAACAAATCAATGGGGCTTTTTCGCTTCTTTTTCAGTGCCTTTTTTTCCCCCTGGTATTCTTAGCTCTCCTGTTAGCATCCTGCTGTTACTAGAGACCAAAAACATCTTTATAGCTGTCTTATGATTTAACATTTTCTGATTTGTTAATCACATAAAATGTTTATTGGATGGGAAAAAGGGCCTCTGCTCCTGAATTCTTCAGGATATAGAGAATAATAGGAATAAAGGGTGTGTACAACACCACAATATTTGTTCTAAAAAACAAAATTGCTCTTTTCTACATAGATTAACGCATGAATATCAAACCTGGCTTTGATGAAATCATGTGGAGGAAAGTTTTCTACTGTTCTTTTCTAAAACACTTACAGCAGTCTATATTTCTGGTCATAAAGCATAGGTTTCCAAATTAACTTTAAATAGCAATCAAGTGACAAATAGCCTAATTTTGTTTTTATTAAAGTCACTCTAAACATTTACATTTTATATTTTGTATATTTATTTCACATTAAACATCTCATCACAAATTTTCTGCAACATTGTACTCTTATTGTTATTTTCAGTCTTTTTTCCAGATTTGTTTTAGGAACAGAGCAAATTTTTCATTTCAGATTCTTACTTTTATNAGGCTTAAAATTAGTCATTTTTCCTGTGCTGTCTTCCACAAAAATAAAATACATTTAAAGTAGTTGCTCCCTGGGAGATACAAGCCATAATTGCTAGTGACCCTATCATAGAGGAAGAAAAGACTGCACACCAAAGATGCACATGGTATCTTCCAAAAATTATCGGTGAAGATGTGACCATGTAATCTGTTTTTGAAGGGGGCAGGTATCTGTTGCCTTCTTCAAAAGAGTTAAGATTTTGTCATTAGCTTATGGGTCATAGATCACACTTGGAGCACCTAAGCTTAAAGACACTCTTCATTGAACTCCATTTAGCAAGCTTCATGCTTATGAAGGTGTTCCTCTTGATTACTTTTCATCTGGGCTGCAGAGTGATTTGTTTGGAGGGTGGCATTGATTAAGTGCAAAAGAACCATGGTTTACTGTGACAGCTGCTAGGCCTCTGCCAACAAATCAATGGGGCTTTTTCGCTTCTTTTTCAGTGCCTTTTTTTCCCCCTGGTATTCTTAGCTCTCCTGTTAGCATCCTGCTGTTACTAGAGACCAAAAACATCTTTATAGCTGTCTTATGATTTAACATTTTCTGATTTGTTAATCACATAAAATGTTTATTGGATGGGAAAAAGGGCCTCTGCTCCTGAATTCTTCAGGATATAGAGAATAATAGGAATAAAGGGTGTGTACAACACCACAATATTTGTTCTAAAAAACAAAATTGCTCTTTTCTACATAGATTAACGCATGAATATCAAACCTGGCTTTGATGAAATCATGTGGAGGAAAGTTTTCTACTGTTCTTTTCTAAAACACTTACAGCAGTCTATATTTCTGGTCATAAAGCATAGGTTTCCAAATTAACTTTAAATAGCAATCAAGTGACAAATAGCCTAATTTTGTTTTTATTAAAGTCACTCTAAACATTTACATTTTATATTTTGTATATTTATTTCACATTAAACATCTCATCACAAATTTTCTGCAACATTGTACTCTTATTGTTATTTTCAGTCTTTTTTCCAGATTTGTTTTAGGAACAGAGCAAATTTTTCATTTCAGATTCTTACTTTTATTCAAATTTATTCTCAAAAACTAATTAAGGAGTCTATTTATAGAAAAGCAATTAAAAGGTTTTTCTTTTATTTGGCAGATACATAGCAGCCAATGTTGTCCACTTGCTGTCCAAGGCCGGTTTGAATGAGGCTTTGAGCAACCTAGTCTAGTGGGGGGGGATCCCTGCCCATGGCAGGGGAGGTTAGAACTAGATGATCTTTAAGGTCCCTTTCCACTCTTTAACATTCTATGATTCATTCATTTTATGTGCTTAATTTTGGGTCATAAATTGGTTGTTCCATGGTTAAACACATATCTTTTTATTAAGTTAAAATTTTAAAATATAGAATGTTGAAATGAAANGAAATCATGTGGAGGAAAGTTTTCTACTGTTCTTTTCTAAAACACTTACAGCAGTCTATATTTCTGGTCATAAAGCATAGGTTTCCAAATTAACTTTAAATAGCAATCAAGTGACAAATAGCCTAATTTTGTTTTTATTAAAGTCACTCTAAACATTTACATTTTATATTTTGTATATTTATTTCACATTAAACATCTCATCACAAATTTTCTGCAACATTGTACTCTTATTGTTATTTTCAGTCTTTTTTCCAGATTTGTTTTAGGAACAGAGCAAATTTTTCATTTCAGATTCTTACTTTTATTCAAATTTATTCTCAAAAACTAATTAAGGAGTCTATTTATAGAAAAGCAATTAAAAGGTTTTTCTTTTATTTGGCAGATACATAGCAGCCAATGTTGTCCACTTGCTGTCCAAGGCCGGTTTGAATGAGGCTTTGAGCAACCTAGTCTAGTGGGGGGGGATCCCTGCCCATGGCAGGGGAGGTTAGAACTAGATGATCTTTAAGGTCCCTTTCCACTCTTTAACATTCTATGATTCATTCATTTTATGTGCTTAATTTTGGGTCATAAATTGGTTGTTCCATGGTTAAACACATATCTTTTTATTAAGTTAAAATTTTAAAATATAGAATGTTGAAATGAAATGTTGAAGAGATAAATCATTAGTCTGATTTTTTTCAAATACCTAGTAGGAAAATGCTATCTACTAACAAGAAGGAACCTTTTTGATTCAAAGAAACCAGAACATTAAAAATGCATCCAGAAAAAAAAATACAATGCAAAGGAAAAAATGTATTGTCAAGTTAAAGTTACACTGTCAATAATAGAGATAAAAGAACAGCATCACATAATTTTAGGGGGTGCTACAAATATCATAAAACATCATTGTATTGATGTTTCCCTTTTAAAATATGAATGCATGGACATAAAATCCTGATGACTCCAGCAGTTTGGATGAGTCATCTAAAGGTGTAAGTTGTTCTAGAGGAGCTTAGACAGGCAAAACACTTTCACATGCAGATGGTATAAAAGCTTGGAATCCCTCATCTCCCAGTTACAAAAGATAAACTGAAGTGAATACCGAAATGCACTGTTGCATATAAAAACTATTCCATTAGAGTTATACTCATAAAATTTTCAAATATATTTATATATACATAAAATTTCCACTTAGTGAAAACACTGAGAATCTGAAATAGCAGGATCTTGTTACATAGAGAAGTGCTCAGAGGTGGATAAAGAGGATTGCAACTCTTCTCTTTGCAAAAGATGCCCCCAGAGGCAAAACACACATTTTGGAAATAAGACAGAAAAGACAGCAAAACAAATGGAATTTTACCACCAACTTTTGCAAAATTTTCACTGAAATTTCTGGCAGTAGCCAGACCCTTAAGTTATATGTATTGCAGAAAAGCAGCTTCAGAATACAACTTCCCTGTATCCTGACAGCTTTTACATAGTAGCAAGACCTGCAGGCTTGACCATGTTTCAAACAGGTATTATACTACTGAATAATCAAAAATAAGTGATGTGGTGGGAGGTGGTGGGGGGGGAGGCTGTGGAGTTTTGTTGGTGGTGGTTGTTTGGTTGGTTGCTTTTTTTCTGTTTTTATAGAACTAAAGTATTCTTTCATATACAGTAGCACACAATGATACATCAGGCTGGTGCCAGTTCCCCAGGGCTCAATTTTAGGGACAATGCTCTTAAATCAGAGAATCACAGAATAAGCTCTGTTGGAAGAGATTCACAGGGATCATTGAAGTCCAACTCCTGGCCCTGAACAACACACGAGTCGCACCATGTTCCCAAGAGCACTGTTCAAATGCTCTTTAAGTCTGTCACGCTGGTGCTGTGACCACTCCCTGCGGAGCCTGTTTTTATAAATCATCCAGACACAGGAATCAAATGTATATTACTTGAGTTTAATGAAGGTACTAAAATGGGAGGAGCTGTGGACTCTTGTGAGGGTGGAGGGGCCTTACAGAGAGATCTGAGTAGACTAAAGAGCTGGACAATCACCAGCTGTTTGTAATTAGAGAGCAGGGTTCTCCACCTGGGATGGAGAAACCTTTATTTTACATACAAACTGGGGCATGGAAGACTGGAGACCAGCCCCATGAAAAGAGATCTGGGGTCTTGGGTTGATGGCAAGTTGAAAATGACACTGTCTGTCCTGGCAGCCAGGAGGGCCAGCCGTATCCTGGGTGCATCAGGCACAGCATCGCCAGCCAGGCAAGGGAGGTGACTGTCCCACACCACTCTGTGCTGGTGCAGCCCCACCTCAAGTCCTGTGTGTGGTTGTAGGCACCTCAATATAAGAAGGACCTCAGACCATCAGGGTGTATTCAGGGTGAGCAAGACGGTGAAAGGCCTCCAGGGCAAGAATTCAGAGGAGTGGCTGAGGTGACTTGGCTGGTTCAGCTTCAAGAAGGCTGAGGAATGACCTCATGGCAGTTTACATTTTCCTCAAGGGGTGTAGCCAAGGGGGAGCTGCTGATCTACTCTCTGGTGAGCAGAAATAGGACAAGAGAAAATGGAATTAAGCTACATCAGGGGAAGTTCAGACTGGAGATGCAGAAGTGTCTCTTTACTGAGAGGGTGGCTGGTCACTGTAACTGGCTACCCAGGGAAGTGGCTGAGGCTGCAAGCCTGCTGGACTTCAAGGAGTGTCTGGACAATGCTCTCAGTCATACAGTTTAGTTTTAGCCAGTCCTGGAAGGAGCATGAAGCCAGACTCAATGGTTCTTATGGGTCTCTTCTCCCTTGAAATATTTGATGATTCCATGATTCTATGCAAGGAGTCTTACTTGCAGTTTCTTTCCGATCCTCAGTCAATTAGAAAAGAATATACTAATAATAAGTTTTTGACAACACATCTACATCTCCACATCCTCCTTGCAAATCATCCAGCCTGTACCTGATTATCTGCTGTCTTCCCCTATCAAATGTAAAAGAATACATACTGGAATAGAAAGAAATTGTTCATCACTAAAATTTAAGGGCTTTGAAATTGTATCCACTTCTGAATATTTATCAAAATACAACTACTCATCTGCCACAAAAACTCTTTATCCAGTTTTCAGCATTTCAACGTGTTTTAAATTTACAAATTAAGATTCTGTTATTGCAGAAAACTTTTGAAGCTATTAAATAAACCTAAGTCTTATAAAGATTTACAGAAACTCCCAAACTGTTGAAATTCTATGAACAAGTAAAAAAATCCAAAGTTATCTCAGTGAAATTTTACTTCAGATGCTTCTTGATGAAAATGCTACCATCAGATTATTTTTTTTTATGATACATAAGAAATGATAGGAAGGATCACAAATGTTGCATGTAGAAAGTGCACTGAGAAATTGGTTTTTTCTCCAATTAAGAAAAGTTATGTGTATGAGGCCTGGATGAACCTTCAGAGACTTCTCTGGCTATCAAGACCAAAACAAATTGTCGTCACTTTTTATGACATTTCCACTCAACTATGTGTACTATTGATTACCAGAAACTTTAAGCTAATAAGAAAATAAACAAATTAAAAACAAACAAGGAAACAAGCCCAAAAACCCACCAAAACCACCCCAAACCCTCAAACCACCAAAAAAGTCCTTAAAAAACCACAAAAACATGAACTGGTGAGTTAAATGTACTTCTCTACATTTTGTCATCTTTGTGTGATGAATGTTAGACTGACTACTCATAGGCTCAAGTATAAATGATTTCTCATTGTGACCCCTTTCTGGAATCCAATTTGAGTCAAAAATAGAAGAGAAGGGAACGATATTTACTATGTAAATCATCTTATACAATGATTACCTCATCATTAGGTTTTCATCTGAGATGCAGATAAGGATGACTAGAAACTTAAAAAATGTACAACTTTTAAAGAATTTGTGACAATTTTAAAGATGTTCGATTCTAACTTGTTATGTTTGTAGCACTTATAAGCAAATTTCAGAAACAGATCAATTTTATGAGGGCCTTCAAGTACCAAAAAACTATTAAGAATGCCAAGGCAAAAGGTATTATAATTTCACTACTTTTTGCCTTGAGGTTTAAAGGAGGTTCTCCAGTTAGACCCTATGCAGTCAACAAGGGAGAGGAAAGTAATTAATTAGAAATCAAGAAAAGTTTTTTGTGCCTTTTAACTGTGAAAGAGTGGGGATCTTTCAGCAAGGTGACAGTGCAGTTCAGGTAAGAATAGGAAATAGACATGATATTTTGACCACCAAGCTTCCTCTGTTAATTTTTGATATTCATTCTGCCTTTAAAGCTTCCTGTATCCTCAAGCAGCTAAACATTTCTACTTGACATTAGTATTGTGATGACTATGAAATGCACACAGGCCGTATTATCATGGGCAGGCTGTGCCGCCATTGCAAATTTGCCTGAATTTCTCAGAGCTCCAACTAGATGCAGCAAAGCAAAACCATTGATGATTGCTGTAGTATGAGGGTGCTTCCTACTCCAGCAATTGAAGGTTTCCCCATCCCAGCTCTAGCTGCACTTCAACACCTTAGGACACGCCATTCCTTGCTTTATTTTTGTCAGGTTATTCCTACTTTTAGTTTCCTTAGTGAGACTTTTTACAGCAACTAATTGAAAAGCTATGTTCAATCCAATAGCTGAGCTTCTCATTCAGAGTAACAATTCAAAACTGTCTTATTCATAGCCCAGGTGACCACTGGACTAAACGGAATAATAGAACAGTGCTATGGTTTCCTTGTTTGGTCTTCTAAGTGACTCCTGAATTCTCTTATGAATATAGCTTGAAAGAATTCACTTTAGAGTTGTGAACATGTCTTGTCAACAAAAACCTATTTAGGGTATTTTGCCTTTTTTTCAATAGCTATTACTTCACTGAAAATTTCCTTCTGGTGAATAATTGGAAGGTAGCATTAAGAAGAACAAACTTTTATAAATAAATGAACATATTTTGGTCTAGTTTCACTCTAAGGAGAAACATCTACCTTTTCTAGCCTGAGGATGGGCTGAGAAATATTACAGAGCACTGCTGTGCTCTACTGTCAGTTTTTAATTTTACAGTCCTTTTGGAAAAGGTGCACCAGGAGCAGTCACATATTTATGCTTGCGTAGATATGTGTATATGCATACATGCAAATATATATGCGTCTTAAAATGTAAAAAGTAGTAATGAGAACTTTTCCCTTGGAGCAAAGAAAACAAGCATCAGGCAAACCAATAGCTCAGTGACTTACAACGAGAGGTGAGTGCTTTTATTATTTACTTGTTTGGACATAAGAAAAAGCTAAATATAATTTTTCTGTCACACCTTCTGCACTGAAGTGCAGAACCTGATCAGTCCAGAATGCTCAAGCTCTACCTTATACAGTTCTCTCTCCTTAATAGTTAAAGATGCTGCAGTAACAAAGATGTCTTTAGTACTTGTGAGGGCTTTACCAAATTAAAGAGTAATAACAGAACTTCCATCCCATTTCAAAGCTATTTCCACATGCAAAATATGATACTTCTGGATTTCAGATCAGTGTTCAATCTTCCTTTCCAGAAAGAAAAGACTCTTACTTAGAAATATGTACTGAGTAGAGAGTTATAAAAATTTTATTCTAAAGTCTTTGTTTTACCTGAGGCCAGTAACTAAGAAAGGTAATATAGGGTAGAGAAATACTTCTCATCAAATATCCGATACTATTTTTTCAGTTACAACACAGTTCTAAGAACATCTTCTCAGTTGCCATAAAGATCTTAGTGTTTCATTAGTGTTTCACCCGCTTTTTAACCAAATTCTGCTTCGCTGTTATTTGTTCCTCCAAAAGGAGGAGGAACATTGCTTCGTGGGAAGGTGACCCTTTAAGGTGAAAATTTTCTGTGTGCCAAATACCTTATGTCCACACCAGGTTTGCTTGTAATCACACAAACTTCAAGACTACCTTGGAACAAAAATGTACTTTTTAAAGTTTTACAGATATAACACCAACACTTTCAGAGTCATTATGTTTTATGGGGGATGATCATCAAATATGACACCCAGAAAACAGATATTGACCCTCAAAATCAAAGAGAAAATAATTTAAATCAATTTAGCCTTTCAGGACCTTTAAATAGCCACTGATAAATTAGAAGTGTTTATATAAATTCTGTTTTACTGTGTGATCATAGAAGGCACTACTAAATACATAGTTTGTAAAGGACAGGTAATGTATAAGCCAAAGAATTTTATAAAAGTTTCATTTCAAAGCTGTAAATATGGCAAATTTAAGTTTAGTTTCTTCCTAAATGTTTATAGCATCCAGGCACCTGATTTATACTAGTGAATTATTAGAGCCCCAGTTACACTCACAAATGCACAAATGTGTGATATGATAGAATATATTCCCAAATAGATTAAGTAACATCCTAAAAAATTATTGTAATTTTAATACAATATTAATAGTAAAATTAAATCCAATACATGAATGCTTATGCTTTGCATTTTTAATTTTTTTTTTCAGGTAGTCTAACATTTATCTTTAAGAAAAGATGTGACAGGATTTAAGCACAACATGACCCTAACATTTGTGATCAAAGTAGGTTGTAAAATGGTGTCTGAAAATCACAGAATTACAGAATCACAGAATCACAGAATTAACTAGGTTGGAAAACACCTTTGAGATCATCAAGCCCAACCTATGACCAAACACCATTTTATCAACTAAACCATGGCACTGAGTGCCATGTCCAGTCTTTTTTTAAACACCTTCAGGGGCAGTGACTCCACCACCTCCCTGGGCATCCCATTCCAGTACCCAGTCACTTTTTCAGTGACGAACTTTTTCCTAATGTTCAACCTAAACTTCTCGTGGAGCAGCTAAAAACTGTGTTCTCTTGTCCTGTCACTGATTCCCTGGGAGAAGAGACCAACACCACCTGGCTGTACCCTCCTTTCAGGCAGCCGTAGAGAGTGATAAGGTCTTCCCTGAGTCTCTTTTCCTCCAGGCTTAACAACCCCAGCTCTCTCAGCCATTCTTCATAGGACTTGTGCTCCAGACCCTTCACCAGCCTTGTTGCCCTTCTCTGGACACATTGGAGCATCTCAACATCCTTCCTAAACTGAGGGGCCTAGAGGTGGACACAGCACTCAAGGTGCTCAATTATGTGGATGATATTGAAAATCAGATATATATCTACTCATGATCTGTGATAAAGGTTTTACTACCTGGACTGTTTACTGGCTTTCTGATGTCTTTTTATGTGTTTATTTTCATGCATCCAGATGGCATGCATTCCAAAAGCAATAAAACTTCCTTTTCAGTCTATTAGAGATGTAAATACAGAAAACACATGTGCACACAAGTCCTCAACAAATTGTTACCATATTTCTATGTATAATGTTTCTCCCTTTTAGCTAATGAAAATCTTTAAGGTTTAATGATAATGATTACAGAATAAGCATATATAGAAATTTTTACATTTTTTATTTCAATTGTAGTTACATAAAAAAGAGTGCCCAAGGATCCATTAGTGAGGTCGCGCAAAATGGAAACAGTTGTGTTCTGCACCTGCACAAGTTTTAAGATCCATATCTAGATCAAGTCCAGCAGAAGACCAGTGTGATTTTTCATCTTACCTATAACATACTACAATTCCAGTAGTGGTTCCTTTCTTCTTAAAAAATTACTAGCTTTATTATGAGGGCTCTGAGACCAGTATTACTTTGCTTTTCACATAGTTTAAACAAATTTATCATGGCATTGTCATAAAAATGACATCCCCTATTTTGCATATTTTATATGTGTATAACACACATATCCACAAATGCATGTCTCCCACAAATGCATTTAGTGGTCCACAGAATAAAAAAAGTAGTGAGATTAAACTACAGACAAGTTAAAAACTGAGGCCGTCACACAGCTAAAAGCTAAAATTAGACAATGTTTGAGGGTAAATAATTAATTCTGTCTTTGAAATCCAGTTATCATGGGCTTTATCAAATAATAAATCTTAAATGTTACCAAAAGCTATACTTTTTTATGCTTTGTCACCATTTACGTATGTGAAAAGATGTATTTCCAAGTTCACTTAAATGTTTATATAATGACATTCCTGTATTTACATGCTTGTGAGAAAACTATGTACTTAAAAATGTGTGACTTGATAGGTGATTCAGCTTTTGCAAGGCGATGTACCTACATCAGGGTGAACAAAGAGTCGCTGACAAGTTGGATGATACGTTTATCAGGATCACCCACCATGTGGGTGATCTATCTGTGCATAGCAAACCTTAATTCTCTATCAGTCAACTTTACATTAGTAAAAAAATTCATAAACTGACATCCTCATTAATTTATTTATCAGCATGATGGGTTTCAGTAAATCCACTGGGGACTTTACTGTGTATAATTGTATCTTTGAGAGTTTCCTGTAACCCACAACTCTAATGAAGCCAGAGGTTCAAACAGCAGTCTTGCCCCAAGCAAAGATATTTGTTCTGACACTATATCCCCAAAAGAGATCTGTTGTAAGACTCTATGAATCTATGAATATAACCCGTCAGTAATTCCCCAAATAAAATACAGTGGCTAAACTGACAAACAAAATATTTCTCTTACTGCAGATATTTTTATATGCTTTTGGGGTTTCTCCAAACACATTACCAAGGTCAATACTGTTAATGTCAAACTGAAGGGAGGCTTGCTGAAGGCTCAGTAGCAAGCAGCAAGGCAGTAGAGAGAAAATGATAACTTCTGGAATCACTTGCCAGTTGCAAAACGTAAAAAAAGCCGAAGTCCATTTATATTACAATATTGTTGTCTTCATGCTTCATGCACTGAAAGTCAAAAAAAACCTGTCAAAGTAGCATTTCTCAGCTATTTCTTCTCTGTTATGCAATGAATATGAAAACAAACATAACCTGTCCAAAATGAATGTGACAGCTAGTATTTCCCAAAGCAAAATCAAGAGATAGATATGAGGAGTTTAGGTGTACAGGCAGCTTTAGATCATAAAACCAGCAGTAACATATCTGGGGCATGAAATGGAAATTGAGCTCAGCAACATTATGACATTATGCTGGATGAACTATTTTTGAAATATTTGTAAAATTTGTTTAGAACCAGTAGGCCTTTTTAAAGGTGCTGGAAAACCTCCTGTTTCTACTACATAATTTATTAATTTGTTTCTCTGTTTATTTACTGAAATCCTGGGTACGAAATAAAATCTGGTTTATGGAAAAAGAGCCATTGACATAACTGTTTTCTTTAAAGCCATTTCATTAAAACTCCTTTACCTAAGAAAGGTATGTTTGTAGAGATGCGTGATACATTTACATGTAAAATATGTAAACTTTTTTCCTGAATGAAGTAGGAGGACAATAAGCTCCTGAATCACCTCACTGTCTCCTGACACATAGTTTTTTCCTACCATCTTTTTCATGGGTAATTTGGATCCAGTTTCTGGGAAATAATAGATTATGCTAAGAGTCTGAAAAGCCAATACAAATATTATCCATAGTCTTTGAAATATTTTGACTACCTGCATTTCCAGGGATATTAGCAACCTGTCTTTTATTATAGAACAGAGATCTAGTATCTTCTGTTAACACATGCAGATAGATTAAAGGCAAATATATTTTTAAAAGTTTAAAATTATCTCTTTTCAGAGAAAATCAATCTCCCCAGGGATTTCACTCTTGTCATTTTAATCTTTATAGCCATTTACTCTTAAAGACATAGCACATCTAATTATGCTGTTACTGGAGATTTTTGTTGTCTCATGCAGTTGATTAGCACTTGTGAAAAACTCTGTTTATATCTCCATGGGCTACTTTTCCTATGGAATATGAGATAAGCGGATGTGCAAGTTTAGAGATCCTTGTACTATATTTTAAGGTAATAATACCAGTAGTATACATTTGTAACTTGCTTAGAAAATTATAACGACAATTATTTATGTTCTGTAAATAAAATTAGAATAAATAATTTTAACAATGCTTATAAAATTTCTTTACCTAAGTGAAATTTCAAAATGTTTTACTAACTCATTGAAATAGAGCTACAGTTGCAAATTATGCTCAACTGAATATTTTTATCTATTCAAGACATTAAATTATTAAATTATCTCTATCTTTGAAAAGCAAAATGAAGAAAAACTTTTCAAGATCATTCAGAATTGCTCTATCATTGTTTTCAACTTTCAGTGGTCCCTGCAGGAGATAAACCTTGTATTAGTATTTTCAGTTGTAGACAGTAATGGACATTACCTATTGCAGATCAGCATCAATATCTTCATTATTTTGAGTTCATGGAAACATATTACTCAGACCACAAGTCCCCCCCCACTTTTAAATGTTTAGATAAGTGTGGTTTTCCTCTAAGGACATTTTAAAATATATACACAATTTCCTATTTAAAAAAAAAAAANACACAAATTCACAAATAAAAAAAAAAAAAAAAAAAAAGACTGTAATATTTCCCAAAGACATATAAAACTTGTCTTGAAGAGAAAAAAGAGCAAAACAGACAAGTGCAGCATGCCCAGCAGATGAGGCTGCATGGCCAGGCACCTGACATGAGCAAACCTTCTTTCAGGCTTTGGAGACTCAGAGTCAGAACTGTCTTCCAGACAGAAAATTAACCCTTAGATATCAGCTGCAAATTTTTCCAGTTACCCCTACAGAGCCCAAAGTCTGGTGATATCCTCACACTCAGCGATGCTCTATATTTATTGTAATGGTTTCAGTTCACCTTTCTGATGTTTTGTGAGATAGGAGATTTGGAGGAATGCAAAGCAGGCTCCAAACTTAATATAAAAGTTTATTAACAGAAAAAAAAAAAAAAAAGAAACAAAAGAAAAACCCTCCCTCTGCTCCAGCATCCCCCCTCCCTTTCCTCCTTCCCAAACCAGCACAAAGGATAACACAACATGATTCTTAGCCAGTATTGACAGTTCTTACAAATCTCTCCACTATTTAAGGAAACAGAGGTCTCTTTTGCTGTCCGTGGTCTCCCAAACTGCATCAGCAACAGCCCCGGCCCAGGAAAAAACACTGCCGNGGGGGGGGCTGGGGGGGGGAGGGGGAAGGCCCAAGGCCGCTCCGAGAAGCAGCTCCAGCACCCACCTCCTCCCCCCTCCCGCAGGAGGGGAAACCAAAAGAGAGGCACTTCCTGTGTCCCCCAGACTTTAAATACGGAAATTCCGAAAAGCGCTACTGGTCAGACGAGCTGTCTATCAGCTCAGGTTCAACCTACCACATTTATCCCCAGTGGTGAATGCTGGTTTACATTCTGAGTAGAGCAGAACTGTCACTCATCTTCCTTTGAAGTTTTCTCTTCCACTGGCTGTGGCCTTCCCTTGCCCTCTTTGAATCTTCCAAAGCGTGAATCGTTCTGCTCTGCTCAATGACAACAGGTTTTGCTATCTAAATTCCCTGTGGCAAGAAAAGTGCATCACATTTTTTTCTGTTCTGACTATTGAGATTATAAGGCTTTTTAGTCTCTGATTATATATTCATACGGTACTTGGAACAACAAGCCCAGAATTGACTAACATCTTCAACAACCATGTAATACAACCAAATTAAAGCTAAAAACTATAAATACAGTATAAAAAGCATATTTGGCCATAAATTAAACTGCTTCAAGGCAGTAACAGTGATGGCTGTAGGCTCCAAACAGTATCATCACATTTGTTAGTTCAATTCAAATAAAAGTTGTTAAACAGATATTTTGTTTCCACCTCTCCAGCCAACGCTATTTAGAGGACCATAGCAGAATTTCTTGTTGCATTGTCTGAAGTATAAATGTCCCTTCCATCTTCAAACTTTCCTGAACAGCCTTTTAGAAAGTGCTGGTGTAGTGCCTCAGATAATATGGGATCTTAGTGTATATTAAGAATGCTGCTGAAAATCTGAAAAGTTTTAGTAAAGAATCTTCAAAAAGGTTTTAACCACCTTCTCAAAACTGAAGAGTTTACCTTTAATAAAATTGCAATTTGAATATTTCTCAATATTTATCCTTTTAATTTGACTTGAAATTTCTTTCTGAGCATTTTAATTTTGAGCCTTAAGTTACCAAGTAAATAACAAAGTTGAAACAGCAGTGCTCTGTGTTCAGTTGTATATTTGCATGACATCTCCCTGCATGTCTCAGACTTGCATACATAGAGAAAAGCAACAAGCAGATTTGCACATGCACTTTGGAAGTTTTGTGTTAGTTTTGATGGTATATTACAGAGTTATTTTTACAAAATAGCAATGCATAGCATTCCTTAACTAGAGTTAAATGAACTCATCATGTTCATTAATAGCAAAGTGTCTATATCAAACCTTTTTGGTAAGTAAGAAATAATTTTTAGCATTTTTGACAATACACATCATGACAGAGCCTTTAAGTATTAATACAAAGTGGTGCATTATATATCACTTAACTGAAAGATTTCATAATTATCTTATGCTTCATTAGACATCTCTAGGGTAGGCATAAATATTTTAAATACTCTATATGTATGTACATCTCTGCATATATTTGTGTGAGCATACGTATGTGTATTGTGTCTAAATACATTTATATACAGATACACTTTCTCATCTTTTCCCAAGGCTACCCAACGCTGATCAAGTCCAATTCAATTTCTAAGGTTCTGACTACAGTTTCTACATCTTCTCTACTTTTCTTTAAAAAGATAATTAAAAGATATTCCACTCAATATAAAATATTCTCTTGCTCTTTTCACAGATCATCAGACATCAAGGAACTTCTTATCTTCCCCATCTAAATGAATCATTAGCACTTTAAATAATTCTTGCTCAAAGTACTATACAGCATATATCCTTCAAGGTATGTACTACCAGGCTGTTTGTAGATTGCATATAAGAAAGTTATAATGATATTAGCCTGGGTAGTTGTTTGGGTTTGTTTTTTTTTTTTTTTTTTTTTTTTTTTATGTACAGGGAAATATTTTTGATTGAGAATTCTAGAATTTTGATTTTTGATTTGGAATTTGAGAATACATCTCTCCTAAACTCTGCCTACAAATAGAAACATCTTCAAATGACACATTGTTCTTATTTATAAGATAACTGACTTTTTCAGTCAATCCTTTTACAACAAATGGAACCTTGTCGCCTCCTGTGGGGGTTGCCCTGAAGCGATCCGGGGTCGACGGCTGTCCTGGAATCCTTTCCAAGACGCCTTTGCAACTTCTCCAGAGCAGGGGGGGCAACCCTTGCGAGGCGAGGGATGGTCTCTTAGAATATAGCTGTTTGGCTGTATTAGTGATTTCAGCTCAAAGTGATTCAGCGAGTGATTTCAGCTCATAAGAGACATCCCAGGCAGGCCGGGGGACGAAGAGACGAGGGAGTCTGGCACGGTATATTCCACAGGCAAGCTTTATTGAGCCATCCCTGTGAAGGGGACTGGCGGCCAAGTCCTCCCTGGCAAACCGGGGTCCCTTCTGGGAATTTATGGGGAAAGCAGGGGGTGGGGGGGATGCCAGTTAGCCAACAGGATAACAGTGATTACCGTAAAACAGAGCAATGCATGTTGGGTCTACCTCTTCTCACTGTAACTGTAAGGAGAGTCCTTATCTGAGGAGACTGTAGCCCTCAGGCATTTCTCCTGCAAGGGAGCACAGGGGGCTCCTGCGTTGGAAGCTGGCAGCCCTCCTCAGAACCTTACACTACTACTTTTACCAGAAGCAGCAATCAAAAAATATTTCCTGTGTAAATAGCATTTAGAGCTTAAGCCATATTTCTCCACAAATGATTCCCAATAATTTCTTTAGAAAATAAATTTAAAGGAAAAAAAAAAAAGAGACCTATAAGAATTCTTTTAAATTCTATTTGTAAAGATCACTTACGCCCTGGTCTAACCCTCCTTAATGGATACTATTTCCTCCCTAGTGAATGAGTAAATTCAGGCAGAGTCTTGTAGGAATCTGTGTCTGCCTGAAGAACAATCATTTCAATTGTATCCAGCTATTCAGATACATATTGAGCCCTTTTGGTATATAATGGACAACAGATCAGGTCTCTTCTATTTATTTAGTTATCCACTACTATTTTATGAGCAACAGAATGCTAGAATGTTTTCTTCTCTCTCCCCATCTTTTTTTTCTCTTTAACTTAGACTGGTTCAATGTGACAATAACAGATGAAAAAAGTGCCAGAATCTTCCCTTTTAAAAGGAATTCAGTAAGGAATTCTCCCTTTCTGCTTTTGCTGTATGTCCTACCTTCTCCTTGTACACCCACAAATGCAATGACACTACAACAAGAACTATATGCCGTGTCTCCAGGAGAAGGATCATGCAACTCAGCCACCACACCAGAGAAAGCATTGGTCTCCTGAGCCCAATGGCAAGGCCCTCTCATCTTTCGCCAAGTGGAGTGGCACAGAGTGGATGCTGCTTTCAGAGGGGCAGAGATACCCCTGCTGCAGAGCCATTTCCATGTCACGGGCAGCAATCTGTGTGGACAGCTGTCTAATCCGCTTTTATTTACAGGGGTTTTTTGATGAGTAGAATTTACTGCAGATTTTGCCACTTTCAATATAAAAAAATCTTCTGCTGAATTATTGTTTATGATTTGAAAAAATACGATGTTTAGAAACACAATTTCCATTGGAACTGTTCCACTGAATGCTGGGTGTTCTTAGCTGTGTTGTCTAATATTCCCTGTGGGTTTAGAACTTTCCACTACATCAGTAGCACTACTAATGTGTTTTCAAGCTTGTCTTTGTAACTGCACAGGCTGGATCTTCACATAATTGCATGATTCCCAAAGGAAAGACTGCAAAAATAAATCTATAGTGTGCACACACAGTTTAGTCCTAACTACTACAGAAACTCATCAGAAAGGGTTATGACAAAATGACGGGTTTGTAATCTTTATTCCATAAAGATGCTATACTTTCTATCTTTCAAAATATGCCACATATATGATAGCTGAGAAAGAAGGAGCCAGCTTTTGGTGAGGAGCTCTCTCTTTTTTGCTGTCCATAGGGGCATTTTGGCTCTATGTCCTCTAGGGGCAAAGAGCCAAAATTACCACTCTGCTCAAAAGGGTTCTGGCTGGGATAGGAAAGAAATTCCCATGTATAGAAAAAATGCCAAAATCATGCAATGTATGAAAATAAGTGTACCAGAAAACCACCAGCAGCACAGTAAGGATACAAGCTGCAAGTACTGTCTGTGGACCATTTGGAGAGAAGGTAGATCCTACACAGCAATGACACCAGTTTTAGAAATATCCACATTTTATTACTTCTGAGGTGTATGTAGCATTTTTTAATAGTTCTAGTCTCTTCTAGAGAAGAATTTGGCATGGGTACTTCCCCTTATCAAGTGGTAAAAGAATACAAAAGATACCCACAATTATCCCTCCCAAAATCTTCACAGAAGTGAAGTTACAGCCTCAAGGCTTGCTTTTAATCCCAAGCAAACTGCATTCAGAAGCAGCTTGATAGGGAAAACCTTTTAGGAGTCAGAAGTTACATCTGCATTTTCAGAAAGACATGGTCATTTTAGAGGTATATTGTTACACGTGACAAGCTGCAGTGTCACTTAGAGAAGTTCTTTAATATCGTTTTCTCTAATATCCGCAGGGCTGCAACTGTGCTCAAAGGCTTAAATGGAAGAAAGATCAGATTCAGCTCCAGTGCTGTTTCTTATTTCCCACTGGCTTAGGATAAGCTTTGTTTGCCTCACCAAGCAGAGCTGTTGCCTTCAAATCATAAAAATCCCAATTTAGCTCCCAGCTATGACAGCATACAAGACACATTCACGCAGAGTCCAAGCACCATATGGGGGAACTTTGCTAATTAGAGAAATCTGCTTAGTTTCCAAAGGATAGACACAATAAAAGTCAGAGAAAGGAGTCTGAACTCTGTAGCAGTGAAGAAACTACGCTGATTTAAAAGGAAGCATCTGAACTTAGGATAGGCATACATTTTTATCCTGAAAATCTTAGAACATTTTTGAAGATCATCCCTGGACAGGGGAAGTATAAATCTGTCTCAGTTTTAAACTACAGTAAATTCATTAAATTTAAATGAAAAGACTAGTGTGTCTTGGGGTCCACTAAGATGAAGAAATTTTTTTGCAGTTTTAAAGGGTTTTCTTTGCCCTCTTCTTATAATTAAAATCATTAGGATCTAGACAAAAGAGAGTAATTAGGGTTTAGCAGATTAAAATGGTTACTATTCTTTCAACTGATTAATTCTTTTTCCATTACTCTTCTAGCTCAGGCTCTCTTATTTTTGTGAAAGTTTACCCAGGATGTGGAGAAAGCTGAGACACTCAAGGATTTTTTTGCCTTGCTCTTTACCAAGAAGTGCTTCAGCCACACTGCCGAAGTTGCAGACAGCATCCAGCAGCTAGCAAAGAAAAAGTAGAACTGCCCGCTACAGAAGATCAGGTTCAAGACCATCTAAGGAGCCTGAAGGTGCATAAGTCCATGGGACCTGATAAGATAGATCGCAGGTCCTGAAGGAACTGGTTGAGGAAGTGGCTAAGCCACTATGCATCATTCTTAAGTTGTGGCAGTTCAATGAAATTCCCACTTAGGAAAAACAGAGGGAAAAGGGGAACTGGGAAACTCTAATGCCCATTTTCAAAACAGACAATAAGGAAAATCTGTAGAATTACAGGCTGGTCAGTCTCACCTTGGCGCCTGGTAAGATCATGGAGAGGATTCTCTTGGAAACAGACACTTTGAAAATCAGGACATGATTGATGACAGCCAAGATGGCTTCACTAAGGGCAAATCCTCACTGAGAAATTTGGTGACCATCTCTGACAGGGTTGCAGTAATGGATGAAGGAAGAGCAACTGAAGTCAAACACCTGAACTTGTGCAAACCATTTGATGACGTTTCTGCATGACCTCCAAGTGCAAGGTGCTGTATCTGGGTCAGGGCAAGCCATGGTCTCAATGTAGGCTGCGTGGACAATGGATTGAGAACAGCCCGGAGAGAAAGGACTTGGGTGTTCCAGTGGATGAAAAACTTGACATGACCCAGAAATGTGTACTTGCAGCCCAGAAAGCCAATTGTATCCTGGGCTGCATCCAAAGCAGCATGGGCAGCAGGGTGAGGGAGGGGATTCTGCCCCTCTGCTCTCCTCGGCTCTGCTCTGCTCTGCTCTGGTGAGACCCCACCCCAGCTCTGGGGTCCCCAGCACAGAAAGGACATGGACCTGTTGGAGTGAGTCCAGAGGAGGTCTCCGAAAAGATCAAAGGGCTGGAACAATCCTCCTGTGAGGACAGAATGATAGAGTTAGGGCTGTGCAGTCAGGAGAAGAGAAGGCTCAGGGGAGATCACATTGATGCCTTCCAGTACCTAAAGGGGGCCTACACTGGAAAGCTGGAGAGGGACTTTTGATAAGGCCATGTCATGAGAGAACAAGGGGTAATGACCTTAAATTGAAACAGGCTAGATTTAGGTTTGATACTAGGAAGAAATTCTGTGAAGGTGGATAGATACTAGAACAGGTTGCTCAGGGAAGTTGTAGATGTCCCTGAAGATGTTCAAGACCAGTCTGGATGGAGCTCTGAGCAAACTGGTCCAGTGAAAGGTGTCCGTGCCTGTGGCAGGAGGGTTAGAACTAGATTTTTGAGATCACTTCCAAGGCAAACCATTCTGTGAATATATGATTGTATGAAAGGTAAGCACCAGAAACCTACAGCCAAGACTGACTTGCTGGAAAGGCAACCTGACTCATGAAGGAAACTCTACAGGGAGGAGAAGCTTTCAGTGCACTTCACTTAAATACAAGTCTTGAGAAGGTTTTTTGGTTGTTTTCATGTAAGCTGGGACTGAGAAAAGTATTTGACTGAGTAGTACTCAGTCAAAAGCCAAAACAGCATAAAGAACTCTCTTCTATTTCTTGCCTTTTACCTCTTGGGTCTTACAGCATTTGTCAAATATTTTCCCCACTATCTTTTGCAATAAGACTTCACACTATGTATGAACACAGCTTCCAGAAACTTTATAATATCTACCACTGATTTCATTGATGTACAGCAATAACGTCACTCGCAAATTACTTTCATTAACCCTGCTTGTTGTGGGGGAAGATTCAAGACAGGAAAATGGAAGTGAAGGAGAAGACGGAGAAGAGAATTAAATAATAAGAAAAAAATGTGTATCTATGTGCCTAGGGGTATGTGTATAGGGGAGCTCCAGGATGTATTTTCAAACTAGCAAATCAGGAATTAATATTTAAAGTAAAACCCAGATCAGCAGAAAATGCAGTTTGGAAGTAACTGTAAAGACAATTTTATTGGTGCTTTCACTCTGTTGACTGTTTTTTTACGGACCTTTATAGCAGGATTCCTTTAGTAACCCACACAGGCACATAATTTCAAAAACCTTAAAAAAATTTTCAAAAGCTGACAAATATTTTATCAGTATTCATTAAGACCTAAACAATAATAATAGGACTCATCCAAATCCACGAATCTTGGCACTGCTGCTGTGAGACAGAAAGATGCCACAGGGGCTTTGTCAGAGCAACAGAAACATTTACTATTATTGCAAGCATGTTCAGGAGGAGAAAAAGTTGCTGCTGTCATAAACAGGAGTACTTTGCATCCATCTCATTCCCTTCTATTTAGAAAGGTTAGAGAGGTAAAAATCCACAGACTTTCGCCTACTTTCTGTATCTACAAACTGTCATATTATGAGAAACTGCACCTGGTCCTTCATGCTGTACTCTGAGATGTGGCAGCATCATCGATGCTGTCCAGTACTATCCAGCCAGCAGAAAGATATAAACCACCTGGGACCACTAGAAATTAATGAAGTTTAAACAAAGTCAACCATTAAAGAAATCTTCACTGTCAGAACAAAAAAAAAGGAAATACAATGTGCTTTAAAAACATGTATGTGTTGCCAGTGTTCAAGAGAAGTGGAAATGGCGATGAACTAATTTCTCATGTGGGGAAAGTCCAGTACAAAGCCACTTTTCATCATTCATGTAACTAAGACCAGAATCTGTGAATAAGGTCATAGAGCACTCCTATATCTGCTCCTGAAAAATCAATGTAACATTAAAAAAAAACAAAACCAAAAAACCAAAGAAAACCCAAACCAACCAAAAAAACCTTCAAAGCAGAGTTTATTAATTATTAAATAATAAAACCTAGCTTTAATGCTAACATGAAGTAGATATTCTGTTAAATCATGACAACTGCTAATAGAAAAGAGAGATGGTGTCTCCCCTGCCAACTCTATCTCCTTCATATTCTTGCACAAATCCCAGTGGTCTCCTGGAGCTCAGCAGGACTTTGTCACACAAGTGTACACATATTAAAGAAAATCACATAACAAAGTGGCACTTCCTCCTGAATCTGGCAGTTCTGTAAGGTGGCACATGCTTCTTCAATCCAACCAGCCTCTTGTTGACCATCCTGACGTATATATAGCACATAAATTGCATTCACTCCATTGAGTACCTGCTATGACACAGGTCCTGAGGCTTTACCCACACCTGCTCATCCATACAGCTCCCATTCATACCTGCAGCAGGTTGGTCCTACTAGCAGCCAGCTGCTTGCTCACACTTTGACCTCAATAGGCAGGAGTGAGAAACCTCATGGATCGAAGTAAAGATAGAGGGATTTCTTACCAAGTCAAAAATGACTTGGCTTGGGGAAGTTAATTTATTACAAATAAATGGATATATATTTAATTACTGATTATTGGATACTGTTAAGCAGAAACAAAGCAGAACCAGAACAAATAAAACCACTAATAAGCAAAACCAGCACAAAAACAAACCAACCACCCCAAATGTTAAAACATTTTGGTAAAACATTTCTCCACTTCACCAGCTTCAGTTTCACTCCTTTACTCCATGTGCCTCTCATATCTCCCAATGCTCCTTGTTATGATGCAGGTTACACTCAGTCTTTTAAACAGGGAAGCAAGGGTGGAAGCAGGGGTCTGCCATGGTCAGTGTACAGCAGTTTCTCTCTGCTACCTCTTTTTCATCACACCTTTCATCTGATCCAGTACAGTTCCTTGACAGGCTGCAGGGTTTTTCTGTCTGCCACGGCATCTTATCTTCTGCTTCTGGCCTAAATCTTCTCTCTGCACTTTCTCACCCCTTGACAACCTGCTTTTCTATGACTGATATTTTTTGCTCTTTTAAAAATATGTTTCAACTGGGATGCCATCAGCTTCACTGGTATACTTGGCTGTGTAATGCAGTGAGTCCGATGTGAAACCAGCCACGTCCAGCACAAGACAGCTGTTGGCTTCTTCCTATGGAAACTTCCCCTGCAACCTCCCACCATGCCCAAAACCTGACCATCTACACCAAGTACAATGCTAACATTTTCCAGTCATCTTCATCCTTTGTAAAGTGGGCCCTGCCTTAATCTCTTCTGTTGATGTGTGGGTACAGGAAGGGCACCACAGTTGTTAGTATGCTTAAAAGGAATATTTGACTCCTTTTCAGAAATATTTCAGAGTTTGATTTACAGCTTGTTTTTTTTTCTTTGTTGTGAAGTTTTAGTAATCTTCTATGACAATCTAAAATGAGACATTTATTGCAGTATGATTTTTTTTTTTGCAGATGCACTGTTGATTTTGTGCACTACTAATCCTGAATGCAAATTGGCACATTTCTCAAAATAAGTTTTGTTTGAAAATGTGACTGTTTATCCTTTCTTTTGATAACATAAAGCATAAATTGAAAGAGAAGATTGCTATCATTTGTTTGTTGGTACATCAGAAGGCTAGAATTCGAAAGTAAATATTTGTTTTCAGCCTTTCAGTCTCTACAGATTTAACACTATTTCTCTGCTTTATATTTCATTCATGTGTTTATGTTAATTTATTTCACTGTTCATGTTAACTTATTTAACTGAGTAAGACGAAGTCAAGTTATTGAATGCTCAGCCAACATATAGGAACAGTAGCATGTGCTATCATAACAAAGGGACGATACCAGGCAACTTCCTGTTCTGGTTTAAGACTATTGAGCTCTTGCATGGTGATGAATAAGGGATCAAAGTCTGATACATCATTGCATACTGTAGGCTTCTCTTAAAGGTTGTATATTTTCTAACTACTGAACTTCTAAAACACGATTAGTCTGAGTTTTTCACTTGCACTTGGAACCAAACTACTTTTTTCCACTGTTCAAAAATTCTGATTATCAATAATACAAGAACTTACAAGTCTGGATAGATGGAAAAACAACAAACCAGATTAACTAACTCCAGTTAGTTCAGTCTGCTCATTCAGCACCTCAGTCACTGGGGACACATCACTCTGATGCACTATTCTTGCTGCAATCCCTCATTTGACACAGAGACTGCTACAAAGCTACTTTTTAATTTTGAAACTTTGACTGGAATGTGTTTTAAAACTTTCTTCTATCATCAGATTCATTCCTGAGACAACCACTTGCATCAAGTACCTTACTCCATTGCCAGGTCCCCAAATGATCCAGCTCCAAGTTCTTGAAAAGAAATTTGAATTCTGTGTTACGTAAGTGGCAAGATCTCTGCATCCTGACAGTTTACCTACAACATCTCTATCAAAAAAAATCCCCCACCTTCCTCAGGCTGCCTTTGCTTTGTTCTACTAATAAATAAAGATAGAAGAAAATGTTCATCATCCCCCTTTAGAAGTTTATTATATTCATAGCATTTGGGTGCAGGGTTCATTTTCATGATGAAAACCAAGCACTTTGCATTGTCTCTGATAGTGTGCATCAAAGCGAACCGTTTGACTGGCATGTTATCTGCCTCCCACATTTTAAGATTACTGATATTTTGCTTCAGGACATTTATGTTTAAAAAGCTCAGCAAAGCAGGATTAGATAAGAAGGCACACAAAGATTAACTCTGAAGTTCTCATTAAAACCAAATACTGTAATCATAGAGATGAGAAAAATATTTCCCTTCCTTGCACATTTAGCTGTGCTTATCTACAAAATTACTATAAAGACATACTATATCTAGAAAAAAATAGTTTGAAAACAATTCTTCTGACAGATCTAGGTTGCAATACAACTAATGTGGGCATCGTATCTGTCATAAGTCAACACTTCTTCACTGGTACATAGATTTTCAGCATTAATTCGAAACAAATTACTGGGGGGAAGCATGGTGATAAGAAGCACTCATTGTCAGCTATATGATGAAACACTGTCTTTAGTTGTGCTGTAGGTCTCCTCACCTTGAACTGTTTTTTCTACTATTTATTCTACTGTTTATTCAGAAGTTAAGACCTTCTAATTGTATATTTTAATACAAATTTGCATAATTATTTACAGTACACTATCACAAGATCAAAATTGTGTCTCTATACAACTTTTATTTCCTAGTGTTCTAGACAATTCAGTGACAGTAAGTGACTTGACCAGGATAGCAGAGGATTTTAGTGGAGGGAAAAAAGCCGAACTCAAAATATTTTTTACTTTTAGAGTCACTATCCAATCCTCGCTTGCCTATATTAAGTATGTTCTTCAGTTGTATAAGTCTTTGTATGCAATAAATAATTAAATGTTTTAGTTTGTTTTGACCTATCAGTCATTTCAATAGTTTATGCAAAACAGAGTTCCTTGGAAGGGTTATAGAGTATCAGAGGACCTAACGGTTTTCACTCTCCTGCCTGAAGTAACATGGGTGAGGCTTTGCAATCACAGCAGGCAGGTGGGTTTGTTGCTTTTTTTTTAAGGTAAACACTGTTGGGAACCTTCCTATAAAAACATTTCAGCATGCTATTTAGAACTGCTGTTTGAATCACAGAATCATTAAGGTTGGAAAAGACCTCTAAGGTCATGTAGTCTGATCCCCATCACTTCCATGCCCACCACTAAATCATGCCCCTAAGCACCATGTCTATGCATCGTCTAAATACCTCCAGGGTGGGTGATTCAGCCACCTGCTTGAGCACCCTGTTCAGTGCTTGAAAACCTTAATAGTGAAGAAATTTTTTTCTAATATCCCATCTAAACCTCCCCTGGGGCAACTAGAGGCTGTTTCCTCTTGTCCTATTGCTTGTTACTCAACCGACCCCCACCTTGCTACAACATCCTTTCAGGCAGTTTCACAGAGTGATAAGGTCTTCCCTCAGCCTCCTTTTCTCCAGGCTAAACAATTCTAGCTCCTTCATTCTCTCTTCATAAGATTTGTGCTCCAGACCCTTTACCACCTCCATTGCCCTTCTCTGGACACACTCCAGCACCTTAATGTCTTCCTTGTAGTGAGGGGCCCAGAACTAAACATAGGATTCAAGGTAAGGCATCCCCAGGGCTGAGTACAGGCGGGTGACCCCTTCCGTAGTCCTGGTGGCCACACTATTTCTGATACAGGCCTGCATGCCATTTGCATGTTTTCACACCTAAATTCTACTAATAGGTACATTTGCAATATGCTTACTATTAGAAAAATATTCAAAAAATTTCCTTTTCAACAAGATGTTTGCTTTGATATTTCATGTTAAAAATTTTCCATTTGTGAATGTTGCATTTCAATTGCATGCTGAAATAATACAACAAAAGCCTTCTGATTCCATTATTAAAAGCTTGCAAATGCAACAAGATAGTTAGTTTAGTCCTTTTTTCTTTATTGGGGGGAACTGAGGAGAAAATCTCTGCAGATTTATTTACCTAGATTTATTACAAACAATGTATTTGAACTTTGGCGAGCTGCCTTTATTAGAGGTGACCTTGGGAAAAATAGTCAAGGTTTACTTTTCCACTTTTCCCCCGAGGCTTACTTGTAGGTTGTTGCAAGAGAGAACTAAGGTAAGAAATATCTGATGTGGCAGAAGATTGATAACACTGTGTGTCCCCATGTATCCTAGTTGCTCAAAGCAGGTGCTGAGTACACCTTGCTGACATGCGATGTAGGTCAACCTTTCAAAGGGGCACATTTGCATTGTAAATTTACAACCAGGACTTTTCAATCTAAAGTCATCCTGCAGGGGTCTCAGTTCCAGCCAGGAGCTAGAAAGGATGACAGAATCATAGAATCATAGAACTGTTAAGGTTGGAAAAGACATCTAAGGTCATTGAATCCAGTTGTTAGCACTGTCATGTTCACCACTAAACCATGTCACCAAGTGCCACAACTACACGGTTTTTGAACACTTCCAGGGAAGTGATTCCACCACAGCTCTAGGCAGCCTGATCCAAAGCTTGGCCACCCTTTCAGTGAAGGAATTTTTCCTAATATCCAATCTAAACTTCATCTGGTGGAACTTAATATTCTAGAGTCAGAGAGGGGCCTTTGTTGGAAGGGATCTTAAAGATCATCTAGTTCCAACTCCCCTGCTGTGGACAGGGACACCTCTCACTAGAACAGGTTGCTCAGAGCTCATCCAACCTGGCCTTGAGCACTGTCAGGACTGGGACATCCACAAATTCTCTGTGCAATCTCTTTCAGTGCCTCACCACCTCACACTAAAAAATTTCTCCTAATATTTAAACTAAGTATGTTAACCTTTTCCCTTTCGTCTGTTGCTACACTCTTTTGCCAATAGTCTCTCTCCATCTTTTTCCTTCAGGTATTGGAAGGCCTCTGGAAGAGATGTCTGGATGTGACTCCACCACCCTGGTTGTCCTGCACATGCTGAGTGGTGACACTCAGGATGATCTGCTCCATGACCTTCCCTTGCCCCAAGGTCAGACTGACAGGCCTGTAGTTCCCTGAATCATCTTTCTGACCCTTCTTGAGATGGATGTTACATTTGATAATTTCCAGTCAAGTGGAACTTCTCCAGTTAATCAGGATGGTTTTAAAATGATTGAAAATGGCTAGGCAAACCCTTTTGCCCACTGCCTCATTACTCTCATGTGTCCCATCTGGGTCTTAAGACTTGTGGGTATCTGATTGGCATGGGTCACTAACCATTTCCTCATGGATTATGGGGGTTTCACTCAGCTCCCCATCACTAACTTCCAGCCTGAGGACAGCTGGTTCTGATATTAAATACTGAGGCAAAGAAGGAATTAAGTCCCCCAGCCATTTCCTCATCCCCTGACAAAATGCTACGCTCTGCATGCAGCAATGGATGGAGACTCTCCCTACCTGTCCTTTTGTTGCCAATGCATTTATAGAAACATTTTCATTGTCTTTAACCACAGTGGCTAAATTAAGTTCCAGTTTGGCTTTGGTCTTTCTAATTTTCTTCCTACTTTGCAACATCTTGTAGCTCCCACAAGTTACCTGCCTTTACTTCCAGGGGTGATATGCCCTTTTTTTATCCTGAGTAACAGCCTAAGCTTGTTGTTCAAACAGAGAGATGGTCTTTTTCCCTGGTGGCTTGTCTGATGGCATGTGGGGACAGCCTGCTCTTGGATCTTTAAGATTTCCTCTTGAAGCAGGTCCAGGCTTCCTGAACTCCCCTGCCTTTCAGGACTGACTGCAAGTTACCCTGTTAATCAGACACCTAAACAGGCCAAAGCCTTGTCACATTTCTCGTACACCTTGCCTTATGTATACACATATGTACATGCAGAACTTAAAAGCATAGATGTAAGACCCTTTTCAAAGTATAAATTCTATGTATTTTCTATAGACTGATGCCTTGTGGCAATACACAGACAAAAGAAAGCAAAGAAAAATTACACATTTTAAAATGAATAACAGATTGTTTCTCCCTCATATTCCTGGAAGCCTGACTTCTAGGAAAACCTCAGTCAAGCTTGAGGTTATAAATGAAATCTATTTTAAAAAAGAAGACTTGTCATGATACAGGAAAGACTTCATTTGTTATTAAAGTAAATAGTATGCTTATTAAGACTGGGTGACATCTTAGAGATGGCAGTGGAGCAGATTACGCAACATAATGTTCCTAAAAGGAATATCCTCACTAATGTGCCTGCTACTGTGATGTAGTGAAACTTCAAGATAAATACTCTACTGATTCTTCAAAAATATCAGACATGATAAAGTACTAATAGAAGGAAAAAAGGCTAAGGTTAAGTTCACACCAACTGGTATCACTCCAATAAAAGTATTCTTGAGAAAAGTGCTTTGACATGAAAAACGGCTTGACAGTTTGGTTATGGTTAGATGGATATTATCTTGATTTTATATATGATCTTTTAAAATCTGCAAAATCAGAAACATGAATGATATTGTAAATTTCTACATAAAATTAACACTTTTAACCAACCCAGAAAGAGATTGTGAAATACAATTTTTCTACTAGATGCTTTTGCCTGCTAGGAATACTTAGAGGTTTTTTTTATTTAAACTCCACCACTGGTGACACTGAAATTGTCAGCATCAAATTCCTATCGTAGCAAGCCATAGTATTTCCGGTTCAGGAAAACAAGTACTTAATTATAAGATCACTTTTGATATCAGTGTTCATAAACATAACATTTACTACTCAAGAAAAAGTTCGGAGTAGAACGGAATTCTCAGAACATTGATTTACTTTTGGATGATGTTTTTACAAATAGGCTTTGAAAAGAGTCACAACTCCATCCAAACAATTATGGGCTTCTACAGGGCCTCAGTACAGGCAATTTCCAGGATTTGTTCATTGTTGTTGTTGTTGTTATTGTTGCCAAAAGACCATATAACAGCTATTACCAACAAGATAATCCGTGCCAAAAGCTTCCACCACTCATCTGTTATGAAAATCATTAGGATGTCGGAATTTCAGAATGGAAAATTGTCTGGAAGAAAACAGAAAACTGTGAAGCATTGAGAGAAGTAATTTTTCATCAAACAAATCTACATCAAATTGTTGTGGGAAAGAGAAGCTAGAAAAAGGTATTGAAAGTGTAATTAACAAATGGCATTCTAGTCCTTCAAGGAAATCACAGTTCAGAATAGCTTTTCTTAATGAACATTTCTCTTGAAAAATAATGTTATATCAATCATCCTTGACATTTATAACAATAACAAAATATCCTCATGTATTTTCCTGTGTAATATTGTTTAAATGGCATAATAAATACTGTCATTCTGTGTACTAACAAAAAAGTGCAATCCTTTGTTCTGTGCATGATTGCATTTACACATAATAGAACTATGAAATATTTACAGAGGGAAGGTTAAATCAATACAGGTTTAAAATTTGCACTTCTGTCTCCTGGGGCTTATATCATCTTGATTTAATGAAGTAAAACGAGAGAGAATGTTGACACACAGAAAAAATATTTCGATTCTCCTTTATTGTACATACAGAGGGTATTAAAGTAGAATTTGCTGTTGATTCATACTGTAATTAATTGTTACACCTTTTTTGTTCAGGCTATCATTTGAGTTGTCTCATTTGCAAAACATAGAAACTAACTATTAAGCAAAGGAGAAGGAAGAAACGAGATACAGCCAACAGAAAAGAAAAAAAATTATTGCTTAGCCCATACAATTGCTTAACCAGTGCTGATTACAAGTGGATTTAAGATAAAAAATATTATTTGAGCTAAAAGAAGAAAAAAATTAATTTATCAGTTTCCTGAAGACAAGGAAAAAACCCCTACCCCTGAACATGTCAAGACAATGTGAAGTTTGTAAGTAAATGAACATATATTTATGAATATATGGTCTTATCGGGTTTCTTGGGTAGTTAGACTCATAAATCAAATTAGCTTAAATTATTGTCACACACATACATTTTTCAGATCAGTTCCACAGCCAGATAGGAATATGCCCACTGCTATTCATTAAAGTCTCACTTCATCCATGCCAGGATGGCTAGCTTTTGTTTTTTATTTTGAATGCAGACAGACAAGATATTCACAGAATATAATTCTGATTTGATAAATCTGAGGACTATAGTTCCATGTAGGATTTTTTCTGCAAAGACTTATATTTTTCTAAATACAATTTTTTAATTACCAAGAATTGTTTAAAATTATATAGTAGCATCTTTCAGACTCTTTTGTTCACCAGCTATTAGCTTTTATCATACATTTTTATCATTCTCTCATTCCTATCAATTATTTATGGAGTATAACAACTTAAGCCACAGTTCTGCTCTTTAGTTTTATTGAATGACATTTTGATAAACAAGAAGAATGAAGTCAGAGTGATTTTTAAACCCTTTTAAACACTTACTAATTGTTATTTTTGCACAGTAATTTGGGATCTGTTACTGTGGAGACAAGAAAAACTCACTTTTTTTTTTAGTCCCTACTGGCAATTCAAATAGATAGTAGGTAAAACTAAGAAGAAGGTCCAACTAAAATGCTTGATTTAATTTACTCATAGTATCTGTTTCACAAAGTGCTGGATTCTGCACCTGGGAAGGAGATACTGGGATGAAGCCCCACAAAAAAGGACCTGGGGGTCCTGGTCAGTGGCAAGTTGAACATGAGTCAGCAGTGCCCTGGCAGCCAGGAGGGCCACCCATGTCCTGGGGTGCATCAGGCACAGCATCACCAGCTGTGCAAGGGAGGGGATTGTCCCGCTCTGCTCTGAGCTGGGGCAGCCTCACCTCGTGTGCTGGGGGCAGTTTTGGGCACTTTAATATAAGAAAGGTATAAAGCTGTAAGAGAGTGTCCAAAGGAGGCCGATGAGAATGGTGAAGGGCTTTGAGGGGAAGCTGTGTGAGGAGTGGCTGAGGTCACTTGGTCTGTTCAGCTTGGAGGAGAGTGAAGGGAGACCTTAATGCAGTCTGCAACTTTCTTGTGAAAAGAAGAGGAGCAGCAGGCACTGATCTCTTCTCTGTGGTGACCAGTGACAGACCTGAAGGAAGGGCCTGAAATTGAATCAGAGGAGGTTTAGGCTGGATATTAGGAAAAGGTTCTTCAGAGGTTAGTTGGGCACTGGAACAAGTTCCCCACGGAAGAAGTCACAGCACCAGCCTGACAAAGTTCAAGGAGAATTTGGAAAACAGACACACAGTGTGATTCCCAGGGTGATCCTCTGCAAGGCCAGGAGCTGCACTTCAACGGTCCTAATGAGTCCCTACCAACTGAGGATATTTTATGATTCTATGGTTCTAAGTGTATTCTGTTCTGAAGTTATTAGTTGGATTACTAGCTAGATTCAATTTTTGGTTTGTTTTTTTTTTTTTTTTAAACAGTGCATAGGCTTCTTATGGGCTAGAAATTTAGCTGGTGGGACATTTATTTTTGGGACTTCTTTGAATAAAGAACACATGCAGCAAGAAAGAATTTAATGAAGGGGGTGTAATTTCAAAGTCCATAAATGTTAAGTGTCCATAAATGCCAAGAAACAGACTACTGCCCTCCAACTATTTACCAATATAAGCATTTTCATCTCTGGAGCTGTCCCTTAGACATGACAGCAAAGGAAAAGCAAGTAATATATAAGTGGGTATGTAAGCTGCTTCTCAGTACACTTCCTCCTTACGGCACAAAAGAAGGTGAAGGCAATGGCAGGAGAATATTGAAAACCTCAGGATTACTGTGGTACTCCTTTACAAGCCCATGTAAACTCAGAAACTTGCAAAGACATGATATTGCAGACTCTCTTTAAAACACTAAACCTTGAAGAAAACTCTACTCTTTCAAACAGAAATGTCTTTAAGATTTCCACATACCATATCACTAGAGACAGCTGCCTTCAGATCTGATTCAAATCAGAATCAGGAAGCTGAGAGTAAGCAGTGAAAACCAAATTATGAGCAGTCTCTTGGCCTTAAAAAAAGTGAGAAGAATTATTCTGTTTGCATGGCCAAGCTTTGGTAGCAGGTAGGGCTACAGGGTTGTCTTCTATGAGAAGCTGCTGGGAACTTCCTCCATGTCTGGCAGAGCCAATGCAAACTGGCTCCAAGATAGATGTGGTGCTCATTAAGACTACGACAATTAGAAACAGTGGTAACACCCCTGCGATAACATATTTAAGAAGGAAAAAAAAAAATATTGCACAGCTGTACTTGTGGCCAGAGAAGAGTGGGGTGAGAACGTGTGAGAGGAACAACCCCACAGACACCAAGGTCAGTGGAGAAGTAGGGGCAGAAGGCAGTCCAGGCACCAGAGCTGAGATTCCCCTGCAGCCTATGGTGCAGCCCACGGTGAGGCAGCTGTGCCCTGCAGCCCATGGGGATCCATGGGGATGCAGAGATCCGCCTGCAGCTTGTGGAGAAGCCCCAGGCTGGAGCAGGTGGATGCCAGAGACCAGGCTATGACCTTGTGGGAGACCCGCAGAGAGAGGAGGACACACTGGAGCAGCCCGTCCTTGAAGGAGTGCACCCCATGGAAGAGTGACCCAGGCTGCAGCAGTTTTGAGAGGACTGTTGTCTGTGGGATGTACTCACATTGCAGCAGTTTGCAGAGAGCTGTTGTTCATGAGATGGAGCCACATCAGAGAAGTTCATGGAGAACTGTCTCCCATGGGAGAGACTCCACAGTGCAGCAGGGGAACAACTCCTTCCCCTGAGCAGTGGGAGAAATATTTGATGAACTGACCATAACCCCCATTCCCTGTCTCCCTGTGGCGCTGGGGGAGGACGGAGAGTTGGGAAGGGGGGCAGGCAGGGGGAAGATGTTTTGAAGGTTTATGTTATTTCTCATTATCCTGCTCTGATTTTGTTAGTAATAAATTCAATTAACATCTCTAATTGCAGCCTGTTTTCCTGTGCCAGTACTTGGTGAGTGATCTCTCCTGGTCCTTATCTTAACTCATGAGTCCTTTGTTATATTTTCTCTCCTCTGTACAGCTGCAAAGAGGAGTGATAGAGAGGTTTTGGCGAGTGCGGCATCCAGCCAGGGTCAACACCGCACACCAGATCACTAGAGACAGTTCCGTTCTGGTCTGATTCAAATCAGAATTGGGAAGCTGAGAGTAAGCAGCAAAAACCAAACTATGGGCATTCCCTTGACCTTAGAGTAAGTGTGAAAAATTATCAGGGGCAATATTGTGAAGCGACAATCAGTATTCATTAATACTAAATTAGTTTATTTCTATTATTATTTTGTTTTATTAGTTTTGATACAGAGAAGATTGTTCTGGAAAATGAATAAACTAGGTTTTGAGGTAGTGTATTTGGTTTGATAGTAGGAGGAGTTATAGCAGTGGTTTTTTGAGAAGCTGCCAGAAGCTTTCCCCACGCCCAACAAAGCCAGTGTTAGCAAGCTTGACAGCAGACCCTGCACTGGCCATAGCCAGGCCCACCAGTGATGGTGATAATGTCTCTGGCATAACTTATTTGAGAAGGAAAAAAATATTGCACAGGAGCAATTGCAGCCAGAGAAGAAGAGGGAAATGACAACATGTGAAATAAACAGTTCTGCAGACATTAAAGAAGAGGTGCTCAAGGCACAGGAGCAGGGATTTCTCTGTAGCGCATGGTTAGTACTGTTGTGAGATAGGCTGTCCCCTCACAGAGGTCCAAGGTGGGTCAGATACCCACCTGTGGCACGTGGAAAACCAATCCATGCCAGAGCACGTGGGTGTGACTAAAGGAGACTGTAACCCTGTGGGTACCTGTCGCGTTCCACTGCAGGGAACTGCAAGGAGTTCTTTTAAAAATGGATGGTCAGGAACGAAATAAAGCCAAATGAGGCAAACCTTGTATCCAAGAACCGTTTATCGATAAGGAAAATGAGAAGGAAAAGGAGTTGCCCAAGCGAAAGAGGGTTAGAAGAGACAGAAAAGAAGAAAGGAAAAAGGAAAAGGACTGGGGGAGAGGAGAGAGAGGGGACAGGGAGAAAAAGAAGGCATGACCATAAGCAAGTCAGGGCAGTGCTGTCGGTGGTTGGGTGGCGGGGGGTGTGCACGCTGCCCGCCTGTGGACAGGCGGGGTCTCAGCGAGCCTGCACAGCTCCCGGAGGGGCGCGGCTCCACAGGCGCGGCTCCCGCGGCGACGGCACCGGACACGCGGTGAGTGGGCGCTCGGATGGGAGGACCGGGACCCTGGACAGGGTCTTGGCAACAGGCTGGATCACGGCAGCAGAGTGACAGCTGGATCGGGGTGGCAGAGACGGCAATGATGGCTGGATGGGGGTGGCAGAGCGGGCAGTGATGGCTGGATCGGGGCAGTGGGGTAAGCAGGCAGCACAGGCAGGGACTCGGGGTAAAGCGGCAGGGCGGCAGTCAGGGGCACACCAAGGCAGGACAGGTGCGAGGGCGGGAGAGCCAGAAGGCAGGCAGGCTGCGGCCAGGGCAAAAGAGGTAGCAAGCCCTGACGAGCAATGACGAGCCCTCACGCATTTGGTCTTTATACCCCCCTGGCCCCTCCCAGAGCCTGCCCGCTAACAGGGAACCATTGGTCCAGTCCAAACCTCCCTGTGCCGTCCGTTGTTGGAGAGCTCCTCATAGCCCGATTGGAGACGCCCCTCCACAGTGCCTCGTACTGCCTCCCTCCGGTGGGGTGCTGCCAGGCGAAGTCTCCGTAGAGACGAGGATTTTTCCACTTCTAGCTGCCTCCTGCAAATGGCATGTGTATGCTCCCTCCCCCCACGTGCCTCTGACAGCCGTGACAACCCGAGTTGAGGCAAACTCAAATGGCTGACTTCAAGCTGAATTGGCTCCTCACAGTATCCCATGCCAGAGCGCGGCAGGACCTGTGGAACCCCTGAAATGAGGAGCTTGTGCTGGAGCAGGTTTGCTGGCAGGACTTGTGATCCTGTGGGGGAAGCATGCTGGAAGCAGCCTGCTCCTTGAAGGACTGCACTCTGTGGAAGGGACCCATGCTGGAGCAATCGGTGAAGAGCTGCAGCCTGGCAGCAGCTCCCTCCCCTGGCAGGGAGGACACATGTTAGAGAGGTTTGTGTAGGATAGTGTCCCGTGAAAGTGACCTCTTGCTGGAGCACGAGAGGAGTGGGACATGTCCTCCACTTAATGAGAAAGAAGCAGCAGAGACAACATGAGGATAACTGACTGCAACCCTCATTCCCCACCCCCTGTCAGTGTCACTTCTGTCCTGTGTAAGTACTGGCTGATACAAGGTGTGATGACAATTTTACAGGTTAGGTATGCAATCTATGACATGATTGGGGAAAACCAAGCCATTTCACCAAAGGCTATTGAGCAAATCATAACTGGTTTATAACACTGAAAGCAGTCATTAAGATCTGAATGAGTGACAAAAAGCCCTGTTCTGCGTGTAAAAATATTTTCAGTGGGCCCATTAAATGATGAAAATATTTACTCTATGTTTTTGTGACTTTTCTGGGAAACCAGCTAAAGCACCAAGCACTGACCACAATTTCAGATAGGAAATCGCAAGTGAAGTCAGAAAGTTCAAGCAAATTGATACTACTGTATTGATAGCAATAATCATGATGCCTCTGTTCTTGCGTTTTATGCAGCATATATGCAGAGCACTTGATGAATCAATACTCTTCATACTCTATCTATTCATTCTTATTGGTATCATTAAACTTTTTTTTATTATTCTAGATTTTTCATACTGTGACAAACACCAGAATATGCAACTGTCATACAGAATAATTTAATTTTAATTTCACTCATCCAGACTTAATCCTAGGCTAGTGAATGGGGAGTTTGTTTTTCATAGATGATGAACAAAAGGTGTCATAAGATTCCTTTGTGTCATAGAGTCAAAGTGACATCCGTTTATGGAAGAGATTTTAAACATGTAATATTCAGTAAAATAATACAAACAAATTCCTGTAGTGCAATACCTAGATTTGAAAAGGATTGCTACAATGGCAAATAGTATCCTCCTGCAATGTAAACACTGGCAGTGAATTGAGATATTTGTTCGCAGAGGAACCAAGATTGTACCTGTGAAAATGTTCCACTACAATGATTTTGTATTTCATACCGGAAGACTAATGATAATGCACAATTTTCATGTGAATAGTACTGTGCAATTTTGCTGCTCAGCATTATGCAATACTAACTTTTCCCCTTTACTGTCATTACACATACTGGTGTATTGTGATTTTCTTAAAAGAACAGAATACGAGTCAAAGACAAAGGGAGGGCTGGGATTTAGGTTTTGGGGAGTAAATCTCCAATGTTTAAAATGTTTGGCAAACTGAATTCCAGATACATTGTTGAAAAAAAAACCCTATTTATTTATTATATAAAATAACAACAATGACAACAATAGTGTAGTTTTAACTTTGTTAAGAAGTTTTTGTTTGATAGCTTGCTTCCTGATCATGAATTCACAAGGCCTTTTCCTGGATCTTTTGAAAAAGTATTTTTAAGAAAAAGGAATAACAAACACTAACTTTACTTGAAAAAATGGACCAAACCTTCATCTCTCAAAAGAATAAAGCCATTCAACATAGTCAAAACCACTGTAAGTTTATTCTCTCTGTGCTATTTATCTGTAGGATCACCTAAAATCACTTAAGCAGTTGGAGTGTCACAGTGGAATTTATACTTAAACCAAATAGAGGACAGATTTGGTTACACAGCCTGCACCCCTCTGACACCCTGCCCAAACCAAAACCAAGGCACTACCACTCTGTAACATCGTGGCAGTGACAAAAACCCACAATCATCAGCCACTGGCCAAAACGTCCAAAATATGAGTCTCTGAGTCATTTATTCAGGAAGGTAAGTCTGGTAGGAGGAACAGGAAGATGTATGTTGGCTGATGACCACAGAGATAAAACCCAGTCTCCTAGGCTGCTCAGTAATATTTATGAGAAGATTGGTAATGCAACAGTGATAGTCCATTAAATTTAAGGGTAACTTTCCTATAATCTCCAATGTAGCCAGGACTGTATCCAAAATTTGCAGTAGCTACACACTGCATCATTTGAAATAACACAGTGGAAAAAAAGTTCCTCTATTTTGTCTCCTGAGTTTTACCTACTTAGTTTACATCCTGTATTTCAAAAGCCTTCTCTCCCTTCACCTTTTTCTCCTTTCTATGAAATAGGAAGTAGAGTTGAAAACACTATGAACTTTCTGTGTTTAGGCTCTGAAATTACTTCTAATTTAACAAATAAATTGATAAATAACATTGTGCTGTGATTATGACTCACAAAAAACTCATGCTGTATTTCTCACTCCTTTATAATGTCAGCTCATCATTCAAAGAAGATAAAAGTAAAAGCTATCGAAGCTGATGCTGTGTACCCCTTGAAGAACACCTGAAAGAAAATAATTCTGTATTTCCCAAAAGTATTTGTGAGTGACATGGTTACTTTGATATATTTTTACTTTTTTTTTAGTTCATATGAGTTCTGATTAGTATTCCTTTTATTTTTCTTTTCATATATTCAGCTCAGAAAGAGTAAAAAAACAAACACACAAACAAAAAATAACCACAAAAGAAACAATAAATGAATAAAAAAATATGTTTAGAAAATAAAGCACATTTTTAGAAAATAAGCGTTAATACATCAAATTTAGCCCAAAATGGGAATAATTTCTCTAAAAAGTAACATGCTTTTGCCATGACCACAGGACACACATTCTGCAAGTTTTACCTGTCATCTGGTCTGTTGCCATGACTAAGAAAATGCATAGGTATTGATAGAAAACACCTCTTTTATTAAAAAGAAGGAAGGAAGATTTGTTTGAACCAGTAAACTTGTTCCTACCCTAACTACATCTGGCAAGGATCAACTGAAGAAATAGACTTGGAGACTAACTAGGAATAGAAAGGTTTCCATTACCTTAAAGACTGCTGAAATGCAAACAGTATTTCCCTTCCAAAAAGAATTCATTGACCAATTCAAGTGCAAAGAAGTCTTACCATTTATTTCAGTGGATCTTCAGGAAGAACTTTTTATGAGGAAGATGTGTGGTATACAATATACAAACACAAGCCAGATAACCACATGATATATATCTGTGTGATTGTACTTAGAAAAAGAAACAACAGAACACTCTGCAGAAAGCCATGCAGAGGCATAGACAAAATTGATGATTTCCTAAATCTCTCTGCTGAGGGATGAGGCTCTGCTCCCAAGACAACTGGTGTTACTTACTCTGCTCCTGTGTGCACACAGCACCCTTGAGCAGCTAAAACCAAAGATGAGGTTTAAATTAGATATTAATTTCTGAAACTGTGATTTGGATAACCATAAAAGTTACCATGATCAGAATAATATTTAAGGAAGATGTTACAGAGGAAGACCAGAAATGTCTGAAACCTTCCCTTCCTTCTCCTGCAATAATTTATTTTTCTTTTAATCTGGTTGCTATGTCTGGTAGTCTGAATAGATCTGTATGAAATTAATTTGTGAGATGAACCACTGGACCATCACAATCCTGTATGAAGGGCAGCCATGTCCTCGTACATCCTCCATGTGCAAATAACAAGAAGAATGTTGGTTTTTCGGTTTTTTAATAAATATTTCTAACAAAGCATTCTCATGTGCAAGTCTCTTGTCCATTGCTTGTTTTTCAAGGTAATTTAAATCCCTGCAGAGCTCACCAAGGAGATACAACCCTGATACTTCCCATGGACATATTGCTGAATCAGCCAATGAATGTGCTCATGCTATACATCACTTTGGCACCATTAAAGAATTATGGGACATCACATGGTCTTGCAGAAATTAATCACTGCTTAACAGTCTGTGCTTATGTGTTTATGAAGTCGTTTGAAATATCTGCATGTAGCCATTAGTACTCTGAGGAGAGTGTATATGCAGTTAATGAACCACAGCACTATGTTACAGCTGAGATAGATAGTTTTCAAATTGATAATTAATATTTTGGATGATTGCTTTATGCTATCTGCATTGCAATGATATTTCCAATCGTGCCTAAATACGGAGTAGTGACAGTTGTATACTCACATAAATACACAAGAACTTACTTTACCAAAATTATTAAATCAGACACTTGTATCTAAGTATAAAAATGGGCCAAATCCTCTTCAACTGCACCAAAAGTATATATTTAAATAATAATGCCCCAGAAATCAGAGAATAACTGCAATATTTTATTAATCAGGATAGATAAGTTTCACATCTTTCTAGTCTATATTTCTTTTCAAATTAGTATTTTGAACACACCTCTGTAGAACGTGATGACATGTACAGAAAATTTTCTGTTTCAGAAGCATTTAGCTACACCTCCTTTAATGTTACTGTTGTGTGTGCAGTGAGGCACATTTGTGTGTAATTCAGACCACATTTAGTGGAGTTGGATTTGGCGGAGGAAAGGAAGTCGCTGGTTTTGAAGAACAAAGTCAGCAGGTTCTTTATTGGACTTCTCAAAAAATAGCCCACCTCTACGTGTTGACATTTTTTATACACTTCAGCTTGTATAACTGAACATCAATTAGCCTTCTCAGTAAACATGGGAAAGTGGAGATTCTATACTCCTGAAAAGCTCTTTGCGCTAATATATTCTTCTGTCAAGCTGTTTATCAATATTATACTTTATTTTAAAAATGGCAAAGAGGGTTTTGTGAGTTTTTTAATGGAAACAATTGTATTTTGATATAAGAAGTGCTTTAGAATGAGTGTTTGCAAGTTTCTCTAAATTTGAAGGACATGAGATACTTAGTATGCTGAGATATGAGAAGATTACTAGAGACACCTAACCCTGAAATTGAGTCACTCATTTAAATAAGTTGTACAAGCTTAAGAATATAATAGATATTGAACACCTGTATTCCGGAATTTAGTCAAAAAGGACAAGCAAGTGTTTCTAAAAATATCATCTGATCTCACTGACCTGTTGCACATATGTTTATTGGAAATCGATTGAATCTATAACGCTGTTTCTCTGAAGAAAGTTTGCTATGGTTTGCTTACTGCCAAAGTTATGTTTAAAAATGTCTTAAAAGTTAGTGAGGAAATTTATTTTTAACCTGAGCAAAAATTTTCGGGAAATAGTTGCGATTAGAAAGTAAGATTTACAGAGTAATAATGTAGATAACTACATTTCCCTAAAACAGGAGATGTAAGAGAAATGTCTGCTTGCATCTTCAGGAATACTTCCCCTAACTCCCAGTTTTCCACCTCTGCCTTTCTGCAGGGCTATATTGCTGTCCTGTGGCTCTTTATTCCACTTGGTTTTCATGTTCCTGTTTTGGTTTCCAAAGTGCATTTTAATACTAACCTCGCTCTTGCACTTGTTCTTACATTTGTTAATGAAACCATATAACATCTGCAAATTAGATCTAAGGTTTTGCTGCTTTTCTGTTTTGGTTGCTAATATCTGATGAAGTGCCAGAATACAGTTATATACACATCTCTATCTATATAACTCTTCTTTTTTTTTTAATATTAATCCTTGAACTAGTGAAAAAGCAAATTTTCCTCTTTGAAGAAATTTAGTTCTTTTAAATTGTTTTAAATGTGAATATCACTGAAATAAAATTATATTCTATGCAAGAAGAAATACTGGGTTATTTAGTGTAACCCTAGTTTTTTGAAATATATGTAATAGCAAAATCCCACAGAGGTATACTAAAGGTTTTCATGTGATCTCCACTGTTAACAGAGCTTCTCAGGTGGTGCAGATACCCAGCTTCCTTCCCTCTAGGAGGAAGGAAGATTGGACAGATCTGGGGGAAGGTTTAGTGATAAGCAACTGGAGGTGCCAATACTGCACATCTACCCAGCAGCTCACTCAGGAGTGCTGCTGTCCTGGTTTGCCAGGTCTTCCCTTGTCCCCTGTTCCCAGAGGAGAAGGTTCTGCTGGAAAGCCAGAGGATTCATTTCAGGACCTCAGTCTTCCACCATTTGATGGAAACCCAGGCAGTTCTTGAGTTCTTGAGCAACTTGGAAAACACACACTTTCAATAAACCATGTCAGGCACAATGAATCTTTTTTTTTTTTTTTTTAAGTTACTGATAAAGCTTTTTGGCTTTAAACTGTCTAATGACCTGCGTATAAAGCGGTTTCACACCCAGCAATTTCAGGTTTTATAAAAACACAACATACAATATGCTGTCAACCCTGGCATATTTTTTTCACTCTACCTAATCCTAGACAGATGCCTCATCTAGTATTCATACTTAGCTCCACCACAAGACTTTCGTTACATATTAAAGAAAATGTTCTTAGCTTTCTTCATAGCACAGTGAAATTTAATTGCAACTGTCTTAAACAATATGTAAAGCAGTTTTGAAAACAGGCTTTTTGGGGGTAGGAATGATATATTAAAACTAAATTGTAAAAGTTATTAGGGCAAAGATTTAATTGCATCTACGTACTGTCTTACAGCAGACATCTAGAGATAGACATGGACATCAAGCCTCTGGCTTTTAACTGTTGCATTAGAGGTTTTTTAGCATTTTAATAGAGTATACAAAATGTATCTCAGTTACTATAATCAGCTATGTCTAATTTATTGAGGAATTTGGACAACTAGGAGCAATCATAATATCAAAGCACTTGATATTGAGGGCACTGTGTCTGTTGCAAGTCATTCAGGGATTTATTCTGGAAAAAAATTTCATTTGTTACTCTGGACTGAATGTCCTCACAAAGCACACAGCTGGAGGCTGTTTCAGGAAGTAGTGATAGCTTGGGCTTTGCATCCACATTGGTGAGCACGTGGAGCTTAGCTATTGGTTTACCTTTCCCCTGAAAGAAATCTAGATTGTGTGGTAGCAACAGGGACATCAGCTTCAAAATCATATTTTTGGTCTGAAATAAAATGTTAAAATTAATTTTGAGTTAATTTTGAAATGCATTGTGTTCTGGTTTTAGCTAAATCTTAATTACAAAGTAAAACAAACAAACAAACAACTTCTTGTATGGACTTTCAGCTTTGAGCCCTGGCATTGTTCAGAAACCACAAAATTCTATGAGGATTTCACAAGTTTGTGTGTGATTTTAAAAGCTCACTGTAAAAAAGGATAAAACCAAACCCATGGTTTCTGGGTAAAGATAAGAGTCACATAAATGATTACTTGATTTTGATATAAAGAGCTAACAATATTTTCATAAACTGTATTTCTTCTAAAATCTTTGGAAGAACCATATCCTATTTCCAGGACCAATTACGCCTAACTGGGAGAAGGGAGGTTATTGTTAAAACTGTATGTTTTCCAATTAAAAGCTTAAAAAAATATGTCAAAAAATGCAGAATATTAGCTGAATTTTTACTGTAGTATCTTTGGCAGGTTTAATTTCTAAAGATATTATGAATGAGAGTAGTTTCAACAAACAAGAAGTTTCAACAAACAAAATTATTGCAAACAGATCCCCTACTCACGAACATCTCAACAACAATTCACATTCATGTACTCATGTACATGTACTCTTCTGAAACAAAACTTCTGGTCTCACTGCTTCACTGTGAAGATATGCTTCATAAAGATATGCTTTCCTAAAGCTTTCTCTTTTCTATTACCTGTCAAACCATATGCAGTGCAAACTGAAACACTCCACACAAACAAAAAACACCTAAGCAAGTTGTTTTTGATGACATAACAATTTTTTCCCAAATTTTCTTTGAATCTTGTCCGTTCTGTTTTCTAAACCCCAAATATTTAAAAAAAAAAAAATTGTTGGGAAAGTTTAAAACAAACCCTACAAGAAGTCAACCAAAAAATATATATAGCTTGCTTTGCTAACACAAACTCTAGGGTATCCCACAGTGAAAAGCTGTGAAAAATTGGTAACATCAGGCATACAGGATGCACATGGTACCCTAACGGATGTGAAAGAGAAGCCAGCCTGTATTTTTATTTTGTTGGATCTCCAAGGGGGCTTTACAGAATCAAGGAATCATAGAATGTTAAGGGCTGGAACGGACCTTAAAGATCATCTGGTCCCAGCTTCCCCTACCACGGGCTGGGACATCTTCCACTAGACCAGGTTGCTGAAGGTCTTACCCAACCTGGCCTTGGACACTGCCAGGGCTGGGACATCCACAACCTCCCTGGGCAATATGTGTCTCACCACCCTCAAAGTGAAGAATTTTTTCCTAATACCTAACCTAAATTTCCCCTTTCAATTTGTACCCATTAGTCCTCATCCTGTCACTAGAGTTCCTGATGAGAAGTCCCTCTCTAGCTTCCCTGTAGGCCCCCTCCAGATAGTTGTGCAAAATATTATAATGCAGTTAAATAAATAATACTTTTTTTCAGTCTTACACTTCCAAAATTGAATTCCATTTTCAAGATATTTTTAAAGGAAATCATTAAGGAAAAACAAAACCCAACACATCATTGAGGGATGTTTATCCTGGAGAGTTCCCTTCCAGACATCAGTTATGCAGGACATGACAGATAACTGCCAGTTTAAGAACCCTCATGAAGCTTCCTATTAAAGAGTTTGCATTTGAGAGCGAGAATGAAGGCAGTAGGAGATGGCTCATACAAGAGAACTCATGCATGTCTCCTTTTATCCACAAACAAATAAACTATGAAAGAATCACAGAGCACAACAAGGCCACATGAGTATTTGAACAACTGTGTATAACAAGCTAAAACTAAACTAATATGAAAACTGGCAGTTTGAGACTACCTTCTGAATAAGAGAACAATGGGGACCAAAGCAAACCTCCTAGGCTACTTAAGACTGGTAATGTTTGATTCCCAATTAGTGGTAGATAGAGACGCTTTATTCCTGCCCTCAAAATCTCAAAAGAGGTATAGACAAGGTAGAGGATGAAATAAAAGAAATATTTTCTTCTTTTAACAAATGGATACTGCAGCAAGAATACATACCTTTCTTCACAGCATATTACAATATAAGGCAACTTACTGCAGGATCTGAGATGTGTTTTTCCTTCAGAATGTGTCATAATTATTTTTTTTCTCCATTTTTCTATGTTTGTTTGATGACTTCCTTGCAGCTGCCAGACAACAATGCATTTCTATCTGAAGTAGCAAAATAAGGTGGGAAATAATTTCCTCATGCTATTTCTGTATTGCTTGTAAATCTAAGCCTTCCTAGGCACAAACTGCACTGCATGGGCTGGGAAGTGAATACAACCTCATATACAATCATTTCATGCCTCAGTTATGCTTGATTTTTCATGCTCTTTGAACCTTAATTTAACTGTGAAGTTCACTTAATTAGAATTTGGGCTTTGGGAGTGCTTTTAAAGAATGTGTTTGTGTTTTGATTTGTTATTTAATCTTGTTTTCCAAGGGTAATGAAGAAACCCTTCAGGACTGAACTGAGTGGCCAAGTATAGCAAAAGGAATTTCTTTCACATTTCCTTCATCCTTACTTCATTAAACTGTAATATTTCCTTGTTTGAGGCATTACCACTTTTATTCCTTGTAGAGTACTTGTGGCTGATATGCCTTATCCCAAGAAATTATTTCAATAAAATGCAGACTTCAAGTTACCTCTAAATTTAACTGCAGTACTCTATCAAAAAGAACTTAATAAAATAATGAATTCCTAAAATCCACAACTTGTCAATCAAATAATAATAACAACTTATATTTCTGACGAAAGGTAAATAAAATTACGTGCCCATCAGAAAAAAAAAAAAATCAAGAGTTTTGAAATAAATATAAGTTCTCTCATCATCTCTAATTGTCACTTGCTGTAGATGTCAAACTAGTAGAGTAGCAGAATCTAATTTCCTTGTTTGATTCACCATGAAATTAAACTGAACTGACAATTTTTATTTTCACCTGGCAAATTCTTCCAACACTATTTAAATCTAGCTAATCAAGTACAGTTATCTGCTGCACACACTTGTCTCTCCTGCCACACCTCTGATTTGCAGTACCCCACATCCACAGCTTCTTCTGACAGCCTGGCATTGGAATACATTTACAGTCTTGGAAAGTGTAAAGGAATGCACGGACATACTTAACAAAACTACCAGTGAATGCATAAAGTCATAGATCTACTTCTGAAAGATGATGGGCAGGAAGGAAAAATAAAAGTTTTAGAAGTAAGGGAAGCAAAACAAGCATGCAGACAAAATCTCTAATATAATATTTAAATGCATTACAAACATTTCTAACGTTTTTTCTTTATAAATAAGTAGTTTATTATTGTTAATACTTTGCTAGTCAAAAATATAGGAAGCAATAATTGATATCTAAAATTTCTCATACTCCTTATGTGTCAAATATATCAGGTGCAGTATATCCATTAGGCAATGAATTTGGGGTCAGACTACATAGAAGGATACCTCTTAATTGGGTGAGCTGTAAACCCAGCTCTGAGCTCTGATTGTAACAATTCAAGTTGCCTGTAAAGAGATGGGTCTGGGTATCCATTAATTATATTTTCCCTCAATAAATAATTCAGAATTTGAAGTCAACAAAATAGTCCAGTGGTCACATCTCCCGCTGAAACAGAAGAAGACTAGGATTGTGTATAATATGAAATATATTTGTCCTCTTGTACTCCTCCGTAAATTAAAGCTTCTCTCCCTTTGAGAGCAGAGGCTGTGATGCATGCTGTAAGTAGTGAGAAGGAGTCTGTGTGTACTTGTCTGTAAACTCATAAAATGGGATTATGCTGGGGAGCAACCTGAAGCCTCTGTTTTCTCCTCCCTAGGACAGAAGCCACACAGAGCACCAGAGAGCAAAGTATTGCTTCCTCAGCTCCCCGTTACACACCCCTGTTACCAGTGAGAGGAGGGAGTGACGCGTCACTGGGCTGCAGTTTCTTCTTTGCAGTTCCCCCGCAGTGAGGCAGCGCATTGCAGACTGTATTCCTGGGCAGGACCAGGTTAGCCACTTGGATTTAGCAACTGCTTTCTTGGCAAATTTCATCCAAGGACAAACTGTTCTTTTGTGGAAAAAATCTGCAAAGATGGTAAAGGGAGTGAAAGGCATCAAAGGGTTTGTTCAACTATCCTCTTCACCATTAAAGAAACACAGATACACTGATTTTAGCTCACTTATAGTGCAATTTTGCTTGACACTACTTCCTACCCAGCAGGTTTCTTCTGTTAGAAACTGTCTGACACCCTCAAGTTTCCCTTCCGATGAGGTAAATTTGCTAAATGTCAAAGAGTAAAGGTGGAATAATAATATTTGACAGAGAATTTACATTAGACCAAGGAGAAAATTGTCCTCTTTCTTTGGACAGGATGAAGAATTCATTCTCTTGAATCAATCGAGAAGTTACAAATACAATTTCATAATTACTCTGCATGTAATCACAGTGCCATTCCAGATAGATAACTGGGTCCAAAGCATATTGTGGAGATACGCTTGACTATTTTGAGGGGAGAATTTTTCAGCTTTTTAAGATGTGCATATTCTGCCTCCCGGCCTGCATGCAAGCTCTTAATAGCTTCACACACTTTTGTTCATTCTTACCTGTCTTCTTTACAACTTCTTTTTCCTCTAGCAAAGAAAGCAATTCACCTCAGCTCAATGAGCTGTGAATACTTTTTTCCTCCAAGGGTGCCAAATTGTTTCAGCTAAGACCACAAGAGTCTGTTGTTCCCAACATTTCCTAACTGCAGTGATTTCCTTTCCAGGAACATTTCCGTTGCCTTCTGTCTTTCTCCATCAACTTTCTGTGAATTTATTCCCTACTTTTGGGAAATTCAAATCCTTACATGGCAATGCAACAGAAGGGGCCTTTAACAGATTATTTTATTTTAAGAAATTTTAGTGTATTTAACCAATCTTGCCAGAATTTCAACTTTATATTGCAGATATTAAAGGAAGTTTAACTACTGCCTGTACTGGAGTTAGTACAAGATGCTGTATAACTTCCATAGTTTTAAAATAATATAATATTTCTGTCATTCTCTTATCACCTAAAGATAATGCAACTTATTTCATCCTAACTAGACCTTTTGCTGTAGAAAAACTGTATAAATGATAAGTTGATACAGAATGAAAAGCGCATTTTTCTAATGTACTTGGAAATCAGTATCTTCTCTTTTGTTGGAAGTGACATGATATGTCTATATTAATACAGGAAATACACACTTTATTCCTTTATGAATGCTTTTCCTGTTGAGTAAATGAATGCAGTGCCTTGGAAAGAGAAGACATCCACCAGATTCATGCCTGATGGAACTCCTTTGAAGTTTATTAAATAAAAGCATAGATTAATTTGGCCCCCCACACACAAATGAGTCAGATTGCCAGGGAGTTAGACCAGCAACACTGTTTCATGGTGGAAGCCAAGAGCAACTAATGAGAAAAAGACAGTGGCTTATTTTGGAGAAAACATCTTATGCTTGTAGTCTCCTGAGAGTTAAAAGACGTTATTTGACTTTTAAAAAGAAATAGATTTTTGAAGTTATAAAGAATAGAAAAAGTTTTAAAAAATTAAATTCTGTGTTTGGAAAAAAAAAAAAAAAAAGAAAATCAACCAAATATAACATGGAAAGTTTTATTCCCTGTACACTATTAGTGTACTACCAGAGTTAGGGAAGCAGTCTTCTTTTAAGACATGGACACTGCAATAAGACAGATTCACCTAGTACTAGCCAATGAAATGTAGATGAAAAAGTAAAAAGTTGCATGTAGTTACAAATCACACTATATCCTGAAACACCACATGTTTCAAGAAGCAAAAGAAACCCAATGCACTAGAAAAGACTAAAAATTCAATTCTTGAAAGCCAAAACACACTGTCCTTGCTTACCCAAATACTTCCAACTAATTCCATATGACAGCTTTCCAAGTGTGGTTGGCAGACTTGTGTATATGCATTTCCTTTTGCAGAATTTGAATAATCAACAATACACAATCACAGTTACCAGCAATAAAAATACTTTAGAATTTAACCCTGAGTAGACATCAGACTTAAGACTGCATATTTGTGTCCCAAAGAACAAAGAGCTGAGTTTATTTTCATTTACTTTATCCGATTTCATGTTGAATTATTATCTGTAGATGTTAACCTTCCACCCTTACAGGTAACTGTAATGTCACTGTAACTGACTCTCCATGCTGCAAAATCAGTTAAGCAAAAAGATGACCAGAAGCTTTTAATGGGGATGCTCTAATATTCATTCTACTAAAATGTCGCATGACAAATTCATGCGTGTTCTAAATTCATGCTCTAAATTGGTCTCCACAACATTTTTACTTCTAAACTGCAGATATATGTGTTTAACAGATTGACTGTTAGATGGATAAAAAACTGTCTGGATGGTCACGTCCAATGAGTTGCTCAAAACTCAAGTGGCAACCAAAAATGAGTAGTGTTCCTCAAGGATCCAATACTATTTCAGATCTTCATAAATGGCATAGCAGGTGGGATTGACTGTACCCTCAGCGAGTTTGCAGAAGACACCAAGCTGAGTGGTGCACTTGAGGGAAGGGACAACATCCAGAGGGACCTTGACAGGCCTGAGGAGTGGAAGAATGCTCTATGGAGACCATATTGCAGCTTTTCAATATATGAAAGGGGCTTATAGGAAAGACAAAGCCAGACTTTTACCAGGGCCTATAGTGATAGGAGAAAAGGTAGCAGTAAATTTAGACAGGATACCAGGAAGAGGCTAGACTGAAACAGTTTGCTGAGAGAAGTTGTGGAAGCCCTGTCATTGAAAGTGTTCATAGTCAGGTTGGATAGCGCTTTGAGCACCCTGATCTGGTGAAAGATGTCCCTGGCCACAGCAGTAGAGTTAGAGTAAGGCCCCTTCTAACCCAAATCGTTCTATGATTCTGTGATTCATGTAATTCAGTATTGTTACATCAGTGATGGCCTATATGTTCTATAGTGTTTAAATTTCTTAAGAAGAAATAAGCAAATGAAGTCCTCTCCCGCTTAATGGGAAATAAGGTTGCCCAAATCTACACTAGCTTAAAAAAATGGGAGTAAAAGTGAGGAAAGGTTTTGGGAAACTATAGGTCTTAGAAGAGGAGGAAAGTTCCTGAAACCAGTTCTATTCCCTAATGTCACTGAGAATGTTAACAATTAATTTTTCACAATGTTTTTTCATTAAACAAAATACATCCTTCAAGCACTGTTTTCTTTTTCCTACTTACAGTATATATTCTTTTGGGTTAATTAGGGCAGTAGGGCTAATTGAAAGGCTTTTATATTATTACAGTACGTGAGAGGCTTTAAAAGAAAGGAGAAAAATACTAATAAAAGGGGAAATACTCTTCAAACTTCCTATTGATGGATGTTATTGAAATAAAACAAATTTGTATTTGGTACTTTAGGGAAAAAATCATAACAGGGTTTATGTAGTCCTTCCTTAGACATTCAGTAAGGTCATGTTGATTCAAAGCATTTCTTAATGATAAAAATCTTCAATAAGCCTTGCATTATGAAGTCATATGATTGAAGGCAAAAGAAAAAGAAGTTGATTGCATTTTTTTCTGTCAGGAGCACCATGACAAACATATATTTTAAATTCAAAGTGCAGCTGCATCAAACACAACGTGCAGATTTCCTGCAATTAACTCAACAAACTCATCACTCTGCCTTAATTACAATGCCACTAGCTAGCATCAACTTGAGCTGTAATTCCAAGATGCAGAAAGATGTTCCTGTCCTCCCACAGGCTAATCCTGTTTCTTCTCTGCTCATTTGTTAAGTTGGTTTGTTTTGCTGGTGGGGAGTTTTTTGTTGTTTGTTCTGGCATATGGATTTTTTGGGGGGGGGCAGTTAAGAGGGTTACTTTGTCATTTTGTGGGGGGTTTGGGTTTTTTTATGTGGATCTATTTTGTTAGCCACTGTACAATGTGATTCTAATGACTGCTAGCCTCACATATAGGAAAATATAGTTGGAGGGAAACTATTTAAATTGCCTTCACCTCTCAAGGCCATTTTAAATTTACATTCAAATGCAGCATCTAATTTCATTTTTATTGCAAAAACACATTTAGAGAACATGGAAGGAAGGATTTTAAAATATTATTTCAAAGGGAAAGCCTTCTTAGACTCAGAATCATATATAACTGTTTAAACTTTTGATCAAAGACAACCTTTTCAACATGCAAAATGATACATGTGAACAAGACAAAAAGGTTACTTGAGTCACCATTCACTGCAACACTGGAAAGATGGGTACGTATGTATTGACGTAATGCTTTGCCTCAAATTTGCTTTGTATTTTTTGCCCACATAAAGTGTGTTGTGCATGATTCAGGTTTCAAACACCCTTTCAGAGAGTAAAAGTATAGTCTAAACAATATTCAACAGACAATACTGCTTTAACTATCAAAAATTAACCAGTTGGCTATGCTGATAAAATTGAATGCCTGGCACAACATGAATGCCACATTGAATGTGGCAGAACATGAAGGAACATGTCGTTGAATAAGATTTGTACAGTGAATTTCTCTCAGTGTTTCTGTACAATGTAATAGCTGCAAACCACCCCCCCCCCAAAAAAAAAACCAAAAAGAAACCCCCTCAAAACTAGGAAAAAAATATATAAACATAAAGATAATTCAAACTTAGAAGTGAATTAGGAAAAACAGACTTCAAAATGAAACCTAGAATTTCATAAACAAGTATTAAGGAGTACACAAAGGTATTTTAAAATGTCTGTTTCTCTTTATATGTTCAAATCTCTCAAGTATTTTAAATTACCTCTTCTCTCTTTTTGTAGGCCCTTATTTTCAGCAAACACCATAAGATAGTGAAGGAGCTTGTAAACCTTTGCATTTATATGGGAGAGTGGAATGTAGGAGTAATTGTTCAGTCATCCATCCCATTCAGAAGAAGCTGACAATTCTTCTGGGGAAGATGGGGAAGATAACTGTCACACAATAAGATGGGCACTGAAATTAAGTTCAGTATCCTAAACCAGAGAGATGTATCATACAATCTTCTACTTAATGACTGCTATAGCAAATAAAGCCACTATAGCAATCTTTATGAAAATGAGCTCAAGAATATATACACATTTGAAACACCAATTGAAATACCAGTATGGTCAGAAAAATTATTTCACTAAATAAAATTATGTTAAGTGTTTACGACCTTAAAAACCACCCACTCAAAACCTTGAAGAGCACATCCAGAGTTATTCTGGTGCTGTCCTCGAGGCCTGTTGCATCTTTGGAACAGCAACCCTTAAAAAAATGTAGTACTGTGCAATTTAATCTTACTAGCAGAGTGCACAAAATGAACTGATGAGTTAATAATCTTCTAATTTGGTTTCTGACTCTTTTCTCAGCTTTTAAGCAAAACTGAGAGTAAAACTTTGACTGAAAGCTAGTAGCATAGCATGTTTGTTTTCATTTATTCTCCGATCACGAATACTATAGGGGTACTCAAAAGCCGTCTGGACACAGCCTTGAGTGACATGCTCTAGGAGACCCTCTTTGATGGACTAGATGACCTCCAGTAGTCCCTCCAACCTTACCCTTTCTGTGATTCTGTGAAAATGATTTTGCTGTTCACAGCAGGGACAGTCAACTCTCCTTGAGGTCTGCTCATGTTTCCTGAATATACTCAATATCTATGAGCTAATAATTGTGTGACAGTAAGAAGAGCCCTGGGAATATTAATTCTCCATGTTTAGCATGGTCTTGTTACCTTGGTGTCATAAAAACTCTGAACTGTTGGTGTCAGCCCCTCATTTACAGTTCTAACATTACTTAAGGATAATGGAAAGCCTTATACAAACTTGTAAAGCTTAACAAGACAAAGACCTTTTAGATGGGCATTTTATGGGAGCTAAGTGAGGGGTGAAGCCTCCAGTAATAGTTCATATTTCATGGGGACTTGGTTTTCAGGAAATCATCTCCATGTCATCTTTCATACATAATACAAGGTCAGTTCATTAAAATTCTGAATGCAGCACTGAACTTGGTCAGACTGAAATGGGGCTGACAAACCTCATGTCTGATGCACAGATAACCAGACCTTATGAAGGTGAAACTAGTTTTCAGTAACTATACTGTTCACTTGATTGATTCCATCTTAGAAGTCACGTGGCTTAATGTTTCCTGCATGGCCTGCCACTGTCATGCAAACATGACCTGATAACACATTGTCAGGAGCACTCCAGAGAGCTTACAGCAATCTAAAATCTTTTCACGGAGTGTGAAGTTCCATCTGAAATGTGAATATTTGATAAGCAGTTCCTCTTCTCCTATCTGTCCCTTTCATTTTCAGAAAGTTAATCTTCTGTGCTCTACTGAATCTTGTGTAAAAACGAGCTGGCTCTAAAGTGCACCAGGTGGCCCGATATCACTGGGGACAGACTGATTTCCTTTCCCATCCCTCAACAGCAGCATGAATGGGAGCAGCGGTATGTTGTACTGGTCAGTCCCTTTCAAGGAGATGGACTTCCAGGTATCAGGATAAAAATCTTCTTGAATTCAGTTCTGTTACTGTCTGGTCCTCAGGTTTAGGCTCAGGTACAGAATATAAACCATTTTTCCTCTTGAAGAGGTGTTGTTAGCAGGTGAGCCGTGCTGTGTATGAAATCTATTTTGCCCATGTAACCTCCGTACATAATCTCAGTATACCCCAGAACAATTTCAGGCAATAACAAGTTCTATAGATTATCAGAGCAGTGTTTTGCTACACCTCTAGCACTCAGCATTTTGCTGTCTGAGTGTCTGTCCACACGCTGTCAGGGATGACCTTATATCTCACACCACGCCAATCAAATCTGTATGATAACGCCAGCTGGCTCTGCTATTTATATTGAAATAAAACAACCAGTTTCTACATTCACATACCCAAATGTCAAGCCACAGGACTTCATGTGGCCTACAATTTGCTAGTCATTCACTAACCTCTCCTGCATAAATTACTCCTGAATTTAAAACAATAATAGTTTAATTTTTATGTGAGAATGAGAAGTTTGCCCACAACATCTCAGGATTTGCCCTGGTATCTCACAATTCCCCATGCAGCACGTTTACCCTTGCTCCTGGAAATAGTCTGGGAGAGGAAACTCCAGAGAGATACCCAGAGTTACAAAAACCCATTCCTAAGTCAGCTTTAACACAACTCAGTATCTCTTGCCCCATAAATCACCCTGAAGGAAACTTCCCTTAGTTGCTGCAGCTATTTGACAACAATTCTATGTTGGTTTTTTGGATTTCCAGCTATTCAAAATAATTTTTTTTTGCATTTTCTAATTATTTGATAGATTTTAAAAAAATTTAAAAAGTGAAAAAGGGAAGGATAAAATATCAATATTTTATATCCAGACAAAAGGGCTGAGATTGCAGTTTAAGCAAAGCCACTAACCTTGGTGCAAACACCAGACAATGCTGCATAATACAACACACCAAGGAAGGGATTGCAATTGTACTGTTTAGATTGTATGAATGATGTTTGAAAAATTAACCCTGAGCACTATTAATTTTCTTTATTCTCTTATATATAGTCAAAGGAAAGTTCTGTCAAACACATTTTGGTAGACAGTAACACACAGGAGAAATCAAAGTTTCCTTGCTTTAGCTGTTCCCACATCTGTTTTCTAGTGACAATGTAATTTTGCCGGAGTGAGTGATGAGGGATTTTGCCTTTTGAGATGCATGCTTCCAGATAAGAAGACAGGAAGAGATTGCCCAGCATTCACATTTTCACTCCCAAACATATGATGTCAGTGTTTTATCTCTTTCAAGGGTTGGATGCAAACCATGGAATTAAAAAGTGGAACCCTTCTCAAACCTGGACGCTCAAAGTAGACAGCAATCTGCAGAGAGGCTGAAAGACATAACTGTATACTATATGCACTGTACAGTATCCTTTCTTACACATTCGCAGATCTGCTAAACATTATTAAACAAGCAATAGCTGCACAGTGTTGTGATGAGTTGAGTTTTAACAGGAAGCAAGGGCTGCTTTTCTAAACATTTCAAAGAGGGTAACATGGACGAATGAAACAATGATATTTTATTTCCAGTCTAGCCTACAGCAGTGACTTGACAGTGAGACCAGTGAACTCACTTAAAATTATTTTGAAGCTACCCTGAGGAAGAAAAATCATCAAGATGGAAGAGCAGAGCTAAAACATAAAACAAGTTTTTCAGAAGCAGAGCCATCCTCCCCATTAATCACACCAGCTGAAAGACACACTTCTGTCCCCCTAAACTGCCTTTAAAATTACTATTTATAGTATGTGTCGTACACTCAGCTAGATCTACCAGGCCCTTTTTTAGTATTTAATCATATAGATTACTTTCAACACACAGCTAGATTTTCCACATTCCGTTGCAGAAATATCACATGAAACAGTGCGCTTGACTACAGCTTGTCTGAGATTTTAAAATTTAAGTTCCCTGTAAGAGAAAAAAGTCCAACAGTTACTGAAAGTCAGCTCTTCTAAATTAAAAACAAAGAAACAAACAAAATCACCAAAAAAATGAACAAAAATCTACTCCAGAAGATGGTCAATACTTCCAAAACCAAATTTCTGGCCATATTTCAAAGCATTAACTCCTATGTAGCTCACATTACATTAGGTAACTCGCATTACATACTGGTAATTGACAGGTAAAAATTGGGGTAGACAATTGAAATACCCAGTCCAGTGAGACTGCTGCTTAGAGATGTTCAAATTCCTCTCAATCAGGTCCTCAAGACTAAATAGAACTTAGAATAGAAATAAAATGCTCGGGACATGAAGGATTTGAAGCATTGGTTGATTCAGCCATTTTGTCTGATTAACTGACCTCCTAGTTCCTGATGGTTCTGACAACACTAATGTCAACACTGAAGACTATTTCTCATGTGATGTGCTTTCAAATCCTCAATCAGTGTTTATAAATCTCTAACACATATTCACTGTTTCCTGGCCCATATCAGAATTTTGATGTTTAGCCTGATGTACACTATTAAAGTCATACCTGTGGGGTACAGCAGCTAAGAAGGTCCAATACTAAGTTAAGCATGATGAAGCAGAGTCTCTTTTATTTCTAAATGTACTTCAACTTGCCTTAAATCACTTCATAAATTATAAATCCCCTCTGCATTGGATTGTAGGAGGCTATTTCTGCTTGGGATTTTGAAGATATCCTAACTAAGGCATTCATAAGACAATGCTACTTTTCAGGCTCAGCAGTACTCACCTGCTGTTTCACAACTTTCCAACAGCTACAAAAGTTCTTTATAACTTCTCTACAAAGTCGTAATTTGTTAATGAATAGCTGTAAATAAGAAATTAGTATCACTAATATAACTTCTTATGGACTAGACCTATTTGGTCTTCCAGTTGTATTTACATAATTGATAGATCTCAGCCTTACTTAGTGTAAGCATTATTAGACCTTTAGAAATCAAAGTTTGAAGTACACTAACTATATTTATCATAATCTCATTAATATCTAGAGAGGTTTTGTATTTTTTACTGTGCATATGCATTTTTTTTTTTGTTTGATTTTACTCTTCCAGGAGATATAACTGTTGCTTTAATTGCACAAGTGTCATCTAAAGGTCACAGTTACCCAGGGAGGCTATCCTACTACTCCATTCTTCTAGTACTCAACATTTTGGCTCAGCTCAGGCAAGGCAGTTAGATACAGGCAAAATATTAAACACCTAAGTAGGTCCATTGGACATTAGCAACTGGATAAATAAGAACGGAATTCTTAGTAAACTGAAGATTTCCACCCCAATTGCAAGGACATGCTTAACTTGTTTTGTTGGGTTGGTTTTTTTCCTGCCTTACTATAGTGCTGAGCTATTTTCAAGGTTGTGAGGCATTTCCCAAGTACTCAAGTACTCATAAGAAGAACACTGCTGAGCTTGAAATGAACCTTTGCATCCTGACAAGACATGTACTGTCCTTAGTACTTTCTGCACCCAATACAGCTCTCTAGTCTTACCTATATCTTTCTTCACCAGGAAATGTACATAATTTTCTCTCCATATGTTACGAGGTTGCATTTTTCTGACAAGTCACTAGATGACTTCACGTAAAAATGCTATTATGCCTTCATGAAAGCAATGGGTCAGTCTTCCCAGTTCAGGAATTANCCTTAAATCACTTCATAAATTATAAATCCCCTCTGCATTGGATTGTAGGAGGCTATTTCTGCTTGGGATTTTGAAGATATCCTAACTAAGGCATTCATAAGACAATGCTACTTTTCAGGCTCAGCAGTACTCACCTGCTGTTTCACAACTTTCCAACAGCTACAAAAGTTCTTTATAACTTCTCTACAAAGTCGTAATTTGTTAATGAATAGCTGTAAATAAGAAATTAGTATCACTAATATAACTTCTTATGGACTAGACCTATTTGGTCTTCCAGTTGTATTTACATAATTGATAGATCTCAGCCTTACTTAGTGTAAGCATTATTAGACCTTTAGAAATCAAAGTTTGAAGTACACTAACTATATTTATCATAATCTCATTAATATCTAGAGAGGTTTTGTATTTTTTACTGTGCATATGCATTTTTTTTTTTGTTTGATTTTACTCTTCCAGGAGATATAACTGTTGCTTTAATTGCACAAGTGTCATCTAAAGGTCACAGTTACCCAGGGAGGCTATCCTACTACTCCATTCTTCTAGTACTCAACATTTTGGCTCAGCTCAGGCAAGGCAGTTAGATACAGGCAAAATATTAAACACCTAAGTAGGTCCATTGGACATTAGCAACTGGATAAATAAGAACGGAATTCTTAGTAAACTGAAGATTTCCACCCCAATTGCAAGGACATGCTTAACTTGTTTTGTTGGGTTGGTTTTTTTCCTGCCTTACTATAGTGCTGAGCTATTTTCAAGGTTGTGAGGCATTTCCCAAGTACTCAAGTACTCATAAGAAGAACACTGCTGAGCTTGAAATGAACCTTTGCATCCTGACAAGACATGTACTGTCCTTAGTACTTTCTGCACCCAATACAGCTCTCTAGTCTTACCTATATCTTTCTTCACCAGGAAATGTACATAATTTTCTCTCCATATGTTACGAGGTTGCATTTTTCTGACAAGTCACTAGATGACTTCACGTAAAAATGCTATTATGCCTTCATGAAAGCAATGGGTCAGTCTTCCCAGTTCAGGAATTACTTTTTCCAAGTATTGGGGGAATCTCTGTAGGAAAAAACAAGCAAGAAAGAAAGAGATTTGTTCCTCTGAGTTGTCTTTCTCTCAATGTTCAAAATTATTTTGTTCTGGTTTCAACTTTACCAGAAAAGATTCTCAAGATCTTTTGACAGCGTGTGCAGCAAGGACCACATGATGTAGGGAGAAATTGTCACATATTTCATTTAAGACACAAAGCCACTAAATTTTTTTTCTTATCCTGTGAACTTCATCTATGTACAGATCTCAAAGACATTGACTAACAGCTTCACTTTGTAACTGGATGCAACACTGATACCATATGATCAATATATTAAACATACTTTAGTACCAGTTTTAGCATCTGTCCTGGTTTTGGCTGAGATAGAGCATTTAACAGTGACTGAAGGGGAATTAAATCTGTTTTGGATTCAGAACAACAATAATGTTCATAGCACATTGATGTTTCGGTTTTTGCTAAGTTGTGTTTATCCTGAGTCAAGGAAATTCCTTTTTTTTTTTCTTGTCTCATGCTCTGCCAGTGAGGAAGGATGCGAAAGAAACTGGGAGGGAACATAGCCAGGACAGATGACCTGAACTGACCAAAGGGGTATTTCAAACCATAGAATGTAATGCTCAGTAACTGGGGGTAGGTTACCCAGAAGCAGGGCCTGATCTGAGTTTGGGAAGTGGGGTCTGACATCAGTCAGTGGGTGCTGAGCAACTGTATTGTACATCACTTATTTGGGGCTCTTTTCCTTTCCCTTTTTATTATCACTAGTATTATTCTTTACTGTTTTTGTATTTTACTTTGGTTTTAATTATTAAATGGTTTGTATCTCAACCTGCAAGTGTTATTTTTACTCTCTCCATCCCACTGGGGTTTAGGGGAGAGAGGGAGAGTTGATCAAGCAGTTTCATGGTGTTTCATCTCCAGCTGAACTTAAACCACAACAGCATCCCACCTGGAAAAAGATAAAAGCATTGACATATGACAATAAAGCATTGATTAGAAAAGTTCTGTAATACTACAGCTTCATATCCTTCTCCCTCTTTCTTTTCTCTCTTTCTTCCCATTATATATTTAGATATATATAGTATAGAAATACACTGATGTATGTAGATGGACACAGATGTATGTGTGCACACAAAAACATACCTGCAAAAAGATAGGCCCAGTGAAAAATCTGGAGTCCATCCATATTCATTTTGTTTTTATGTTTGCCTTACTTGGGAAGGAGGTTCAGGTAAATGCAACCACTCAGAAGCAATGCACAGAAAGCATTGCCTTGAGTCAAACTTCGTAAAATTAGAATTGTGCAAGCTTCTCTAGACATTTCTACCAATTTAATTCAGTACTGATGTACTGCCTTACTGATATGGCTTCAGCATTTTTCTGTAGAAAACTGGATTATATGGACTGCACAGCCCAGACAGCACTGGTCTGCAAGGGCTTTGTCATTTACATAATAAATAATGAAAAAGCTTAGCTTCTCACACAAGGAAATGCAATATATCTAGAAGAATATAAAGTATGTTGAATCCATAAAATAATCTTCTTTTGGATGAATGTCTGATGAAACAGAACCAGGAGAGAAGAGCAAGGAACAGAGATGTTTTTTTTATGTTAACCACCTGCAGTGCGATTGTGTTTGGAAGCAGTAAATTATCAGTGCAGACTTTTCACTGACTGTTGTGGTTAATCTGATTTGGACATGAATTCACTGTAATCACAGACTTTGTGCTGGTCTGACACACGTAAGTTCATGAGTGCTAGGCAACATAAGAATAGATTAAAAAGGGAACTACCTTCAAACTGTTGCTGAATTAACCTGATATCCCCTTGAAAACAGTAATGAGCATAGTTAGTTGTGGCAATAAAATGTGTGAAATTAACGTGTGAAATAATGAATTTGAAGATTATGGACTTTGTCAGTCTACGTACTTAAGTGGCACAGGAAAATCATGCTTCTTGTTTTATCGCCACTGTTACTCAATGACTCATAAAAATGAACTTAAAGCTCTAGCTAGTAAGGAATAGTGTGTCCTGCTCTCCAGGCACTGTTTTGGTACTTCCTAACATTTCATGGACCACCTGCGAAGAAAACAGGTGTTGTACTGATCTCCAAGAAGGCTCAACAAGGATAAGAACCTCAAGCAGCTCAAATCCTGTCACTGTGGCAAACTGGCAGCTCTTCTCTTACAAATGTATGTTTGATCTGACAAACAATTTCTTCAATGCAGCAAATGCAAACCATAAGAGAGAGGGACTTTTTCCTCCAAACCTTAATAAGTCACAGAGTTTTGTGGCTGTCTACTGAGCCACTTGGTTTTGGCTAACATAGCCATTCAGGTACTTTGTTTTCAGAAGGCACACAGCTACCTGGTTTTGAGCAGTACTGTTGTGCTGGAGAGTACCAGCCATTGGTGGTGGGGACCTGGCTAGAGCCCTGCCCTCACTCCATCCACTTCACTATCCAAAGCCTGTTATATTCTACAGCTGCGGCAGATTTGCTATGCGAGATGCATACTGACTGCCCAGGGGCACTCAAGGGATTAATGAGTAGTTTTGTAGCCAGCCCAACCCAAGAATCCCATGAATAATCAATGGTACTTGAGGCTCTTCGGGTAATTGAATTGCAAACCTAGTAATAACTAGAGATGTATCAGTAGCGGAATTATGCTTATGCCTGCTTCTAAATGTACAGACTGATGAAAAAAACTACTGATTATGAGGATTATTTATCTACTTCTACACCTATATTAAAAAAAGGAGTCTCTATAAATTTGTGAATCTGATTGATATTTGTCCTCCCTGAGTCACCCTCTAATTGTGCCTAAACCATGTGATTCTAGTACACCCAGTGACAAGATTAAGAAAGAGGTAAAACATAGTGAGATCATACATGTATTTTAAAGGTAGAAGGAAAATTTAACACTAGAAAACTGATTTTAATGAGTTAGTCATGGGTAAGCATGTTAACAACATCACATGACTAAATGTTTCTGTGTAGAATAACCTCTAATTACAATAAATTCTCCTATGGACAGAAAAAAGCAGCACCATATGCAAACTCAGACTCTCTTTCTTTGTAAAATACTAGATTAGAGCATAGGTGAATGTTAAAATTTGATGACTGAGGAAAGAGGTATTTTCTAATGCATAACTAAAATCAGTATTGAGAATCAGTTTTTTTCCCTCCATGACCAACTACATCAAGAGACCAAGTAGTTAAAGCAACAGACACAAACAAGAAAGAAGAAGAACACTAGTCACAATTTTATGTGTATTTAAGTACTGAATTAGCAGGTTTGGCTTATGAAAAAGTTAAGGGATTGTTACATCTCTGGAAAGTAGATATAGCCAAGATTTTACTACAGAGCTCACCACTTTTCTCTCTAGTGACAATGCATTTGTCATATGGTGACTAGTTTTCCTCTTGATTATTTTCAGAAGCATCAACTGGTGTTACTTTTTAGTCATTAAAAAGGGGTGTCTTCCAACCCCATATTTCCAGTGGTTTGTAGCCCTTCTCTGACACAGGTTTCTCCCTTTGATGAGGTAAAGCAACAGTCACATGCGACTTAATCGAGCAGCTGCCACACTGAAGGGGAACAGAAGCACATCAGAGCACAAGAGACATGAAGAAGTGAAGGGGCATCCATTTTCCTGCCGGATGTGTCACAAAGAATATTTCTGTGATATCACTGCAAATTTTCTGTTGGTTTTCAGAATATTCCTGATCACTCAGGAATGATAATTGCTGCTTCAATTGTTTGTAAGGCTACACCACAGCTGAAGAGATGGGTGTCTCAGAGGAGGTGGGGAAGTGGAATAAGAACGGTAATTGTCTTTACCCATCATTCAAGACAATTACTAGTTGTGCTTACAAAGCAAAATTAACAACCTCATTGGAGAATTCACCTTGGCAGACATCAACAGAAAAACTGTAATTGACTACACTTGGTTATTCATAATAGCAAATATAAAATGGTGCCTCCTCATGCATCTGCCTGAAGAGGGCCTTTTCCCCATCTGCTCCTACGTACTGCTACTCCAGCTGCTGTGATGCACTGCTGTTTTTTTGTAATTCACTTTTTTGGTTAGGCCAGGTTTCTTCCCACTTACCCTCTATATGCCAGACGAAGCTCTAAGAAGCAATGTCCAACACTGCTTTACATTACATTACATTACAACATTTTTTCCTCATACAAGATCTGTCTTCCACAATTTTTCTTTCAAAAACTCCAGCTGCTTCTACGTACAGCTTCCTCTATCTCTCATGCTCTCCTTGTTCTTTTCATTCCCCAAACCAATTCTCAAATGAATTGACCAAACTAAGACTAAATCAGCACTTCTCTATCCCTCTCTTCCTTTTCTCACACTCAGTAATATAGGCCATAAAAAGCATAAAATGCTTATTTCCCCTTTCCAAGACAGTGACTATTTTCAAGTGGTTCCTTGCTCAAATCTCTTTACAGGCTTTTCTTCAGAGTTTCTCTGGTTCAATTTTTTCAGATGTTCTCTAAATATCATAAATACCTGATAACACAACACCTCACTACCTAGAGGGTAACATAAGAAATTCAGTTTCCTAGCTCTTTCTTCCTCAAAAATATAAAATTAATTAATGCTGAGCCATAACTAAGGCTTTCATAGGAAATCAGAAGAGGCATACTCTTCAAAAAATTGTGCTCTTCTTTAGCGTCACCTGAATGCTGAAGACACCTTCTGGTTTTACTAGAAAATTCACAGATTATAGTTTCTGTAAAAACACAGACTAAAAAAAAAATCAGTCTTCATCTCAGTAGATATTTACTCCCATGAAAACCCAATCAGAATGAAGAAAATAGGCAAAAAGATGCTTTTAGTACTTGCCCAGGGTGGGGACTTACCTAGTAGATGATTAGATAGCAATATTTTATAAAATATCACACTGCCTGCTGAGCCTAGGCTGCTGCACAGAGGGGCATGTTAGATCTGTAAGGCTGTAAAAAGAATTCAGCATTGCATAACTGGAACCTAACAGCCAGTGCATTCAGGAAGGAAGGGAGATTGGTGGATAAAATACATTAATCACTACTGGAGCAGGGAGTGGAACTCAGGATTCAGTATATGCATATTGTATTTTTCTTTATTTCATATACAAAGAACAGTAAATGTAGCAAAAATACTCAGTCATTATGGGCAATATCTGCTTCTGAGCCTTCAAATGAGGAGACTACTCAAATAGCGTGACTTTTGTGAACAAAAATTAATAATATATGAAAGCCTTGTTAATTTGTCCATCCACCACTGTTTTATTTTTCTGCCTTCAAACAAGTAGCTGCATTCTGCATTAGCATGGGCCTGGCAGGCATGAAAAGGAGAATTGCTTTCAGGAGCTTGATTCTGCTCATAGAAATTCCTTTTCTTAATCCATATAAATTCACAAAATCCTCCAGTCCAGGTGAAAACTGATATAAGAATGATGTCGTTTTAGCCAGATAAAAGAACTGATCCAGCTTTACAATCTCTGGTGTCAACAAAGTAGAAAGGGGCAGGCAACTGCCAGCAAGTTCCTGTAGAGTCTTAGGCTGGTTTACATTTATCAAACCCTGACATTGATTGAGGTGGTTAAACACAAGCCCCAAACACTGAAGCACTTGAATTATTTTAGCAAGCAGATTATAATTTGCTTGTGGTATTTCTAATATTCTATATTTCTATGTATTCTGTATTGCATAGTGTATTGTTTCTGCTGAAGTACAATGCAGGAGTACTTTAGTTTCAAATATTTTTTACATACATTTAGACCAACTATAAACATAATTATGTTTATTGTTGTTAATTAATGCAATTGCATACAATTTAACATGCTATTGAGACTAAAGGACCAAAGGCAAACTCGCCCTCTACCGTGTTTTCCTAATTAGGCAAAGTTGAAGAAATCTGTACACTTCAGTCTTCTCCCCTCTACATACATTTATTTTATACACACACACACACCCCCCTGAATTAGCTTATTAGCTAATGAATCCAGGTTAATCCTTTCATCAGAAAAGTTGAATTGTTTATGATATAAAGCTAATTTAATTCAATGGCACCCTCCTCCTCCACAAAAAAAAAAA
>VZTH01007932.1:9550-24698 GCA_013397815.1 Aleadryas rufinucha | reverse complement strand
AAAAAAAAAAAAAAAAAAGAGAAAAAGAGGAAAATTTTGAAGTGTAGTGTATTAAAGACTGAAATTTGTTTCATCTGTAAGATATCAAAAGAGTCTGATGGAGTGGCTGCCGGTTGCAGTTGATATGTTTAAGTTTCCTTATGTTCATAGGGCAGGGTAAGTTTTGCCTTTAATTTAAGATGCAGATTTCATTACAATAACCTCGTGACATTAACAGAGGGATTTCTTTTTAAAGCTTCACTTTAATTGCAATTCTCATTATTTTGCAAGCTTTTGCCCTAACATATCCCAGAGGTCTGGACAACATGCTTCTTCTCTTTTTAAAAAACTGCAGTCCTTGATTGTGATAAATTGTTAGGGGCTGTGAATAAACACTAGTTAAATTACAGTATCTAAAATAGCTAATAAGGGACAATTTATGATGTGGAATTTAAAAGGAATCCCTAATTGCACTTCAGTTTGCTGTGAGGATGCTCCTTCTATAACATTAACAGCTATTTTGTTTTGTGTGCTGGCTCCTTGCCAAGGTTTGAGAGCTAATTGGAATTAGAATAACATTTCTCACAGGCCATTCATTTGCTCAGGCTGAGTACAAATTACTATGCAAGGGAGGCTGAGGGTTCCTAATGATACAGGATAATGATGTTTTATTCAGATTTTAACGAGGTGTAATCATTCTGGTTGAGAGAGAAAAAGATTAAGAGGGTGCAACAATTACCAATTTTTACAACTGATTAATCGCAAGCCATTACTTGTTCTCGGTCAAATAGGCATTATAATGACTATTACCATTTTCAGCTATTTTTAATGCAAATTGCATTAGCTTGTAAAACCTTGCCAACTATGCCACATAAATGATGTGCCTGAATGAGCAAGTGCAATGAATGCATTAACAAAATTCACACTGACAATGTGCAGAGGAAGGTTTGAGTGATGAGCACATATTTCTAAAATGCTCACCCAGCACAAGGACCTTTCTAGGCTTTTTCTGCTACTCAACACATTTCCCTTCTCTTTCTCCCACTTTGCTTGCTGAAGTCTAGGTGTGTCTTCAGCCTGAAGCAGACACTGTCGCTGGGGAAATTAACAGAACAGTGACTCTGTCAAGGCATTCCTCTTCAGAACCCAGAATACTCTGCTGGTTGTTCAGACCATCCCAAATGCCAAGCTTTTATTACACAGGAACTTATCTCTGAGAGCTTCACAAGCAGAAGGCCTTGTTTAATGCCACAGAGGCTATAAGTATCCATTCTCTAAATTTGTTATGGGTTTGGGTTTGGCTTATTCCCCAAAACACTTCAGATTATTTTAAAAATCCAAACAGCTCCATACAAAATGGGAATCAATAGAGTCTCTACAAAACGGGAATCAGTAGAGTATTTTCGTTAATAAACAGATGAAGAGGAGAAGTTTTTGCACCACAATAAGAAGGGCTCCCAGTCCCATGTAAAATGACTGGCTGATTGTGAAGTAAATTATTAGATGGGAAAGTATAGGAGAGAAAAGGATAGGGAAAAAAATCACCATAGATGTCAAAACATAGAGATGAAATGGGAACTGACCATCTGCTGAAACCACTGTATGAGCCCTCCTCAAAGGGAAATTTGATGTAGCTACTCATGCTCTGCTGGGGTATCTGTCATCTGAGATCATTGCCATTGAGTGTAGAATCTAAAGATTTAACTGAAGGTATGACAGCACTAAGTAATAACATTTGAATTGTTTTCAACTCTATCAAAATAAAAGCAAATTTCTCAGAAATTCCCTGAATGCTACAGGAAAAGATCTCATTAAAGGAGATGATGTTCAGCTGTTTCTATTAGGAAATCATTTACTTCTGAAGTAATTTACTGCATTTGCATTTACCTTTACTACTAGTAGTGCTGTAGTATCTGTCACTAGCTACTCTTCTCTCTCACTTTAGAGTGAATATATTAGTGACATTATTCAGCAAGTAACATCTCAATAATTTCTACAACACACATATACTTAGATGTCTTTTGCAGTGCAGTTTTATGGCCCTGTCCCGGTTTGGGCCAATCTCAAGGAAAGATGTCCAAAAGGACGTCTCCTCAAAGCAAAGCAGGGCACTGCCGCCCCTCCCCCACCAGGTTCGGGAAAAGAAAACTATTCCCCGGAGGAATGTGAAAGACAGAAAAAGAACTATTTATTAAACACACACACACAGGAAAACAACAATGATACCGAAGAACCAAAATCTCTCTCACTCTGGAGAGGAAACCTGTAGAATTTGAGAGTCCTCACTGCAGGGGGGTGGTCTCTCTCCTCTTCCTTGGAGCTGGGTTGATGTGGGTGCCCCACTCCAGGCCAGGGGAGGGTCCCCCGGTGGAGTCCAGACGCTCCGGTGATCTGAGCAAGTCCAGAGGAGAAGAAAACAAAGCCAAGTTTTCTCTCCGTCTCTCTCCGAGGAAAAAGGAGCCGAAAAGCCGGGTGGAAAAAGCAGGCAGGGTGCTTCCTCCACACTTCTCCCCACACAGCTGAACGCAGAGCAGAGTGACCTTGAAGCACAGATTATTTTGAAAAGTTTGCCCGGCCGCTTCTCTCTGCTCTCCCAGGCTCAGTTTAAAGGCACAGGACTCATGTTTGGGCATAGAGCGATGGTAGGGGATACACATGACAAGGTCACCCCAAGACAGGCCCAACAACAAAGAACCAAGAAACTCAGAAAATATTAACATCATAGAAGCAGTCATAAGATGACTTTCACCACTGGGAAAAGGTAATGATAGAAGAGATCTCTTTCTTTAAACACGGACATACTACCTTTGGGAGGCTGGGAAGGTTTGCCTGGGAAGCGCTGTGATACTCTAAATTTAGCTGTAATCGTCCTTAGGCATTCAGTGTTGGCTACTGTCCCCTACCTGCTTGGCAAATACATAATCACTTAAGTCAGCTTCTCAAATTTTCATAGTTTTCATGCTCTAGGAAAAAGGATACTGGGCTAGATAGTCTTACAAACGTTTCTTACAGGGAATTTATAGTATCCTTGACCTCTTAGATTAACATCATTATAGTACTCTGAAGAAATACATATTCTTTAAATATTCAGAATCCTTCAGGAAAAAATATAAGATTGCATAAATTTTATCTATATATTGTATAAGTTATTTAATCGGTAATTTTAGCTTTTCAGGAATGCAGTAGTAGCTGTCCATTTGTGGGCTATAAAAGCATGTGTAATATGGGGACAAAAATGATATTTTTAAGAAATACATGTGGATCAAACATGTTGACTCAAAGGAGTCAAAGTTTTATTCAAACAGGCTAAAGATACATTAGTTGTTTTTCAGTGAATTGTATGTCTGTTAAATATATAGTCTAGATGCTAAATCAGATTTCTGTTCTGATGGCTTTATATAAAAGGGAATAAAACATCACTGGTGCCCACAAGCATTCCATGAATTGTTGGGAGGGAGAGCACGGATATGGTTTCTAACATGCAGTGCCACCCTTTTTGTTATTTTTTTCTTAGAATTTTTCCTCACCTTTTTCCTCTATTTTTGTTCATTCTCGTGAGGGATGACACCTACTAAGTCTCTACTGACTACTGAGTGGAACTATATGGAAGTTAGGTGCAGACTGTGTTTCTCTGATGCTTATGAATCATGTGAATAGCAGTCAAAAGAAATCAACAACAAAAGAGTAAAATTAAACTCTTTGCAGCCCACCACATCATCCTACATGTTCTATCACTAATACCTGGTCTGGATTGGTATTTTTTCCTGTGGATCTTACACAGGTTAAAGGAGAACAACCATAATTAGACCTTTCATTTGACATTTTTCCCTAATTCTAACTTGTACCTGAACATTATTGCTTAAGATTAATTAAAAGCTCTGATAATAAAGAAAAGAAACACTTTAATTTCGACTACATTATGTAGATTTCAAGTGTCTGTTTTTAAAAAAAAATAATGGTTCTGTGTGTTTTCTTTTCTATCTTACTTAGAAAAGCAGTTGCCTTTTGTTTTTACAGAGAATGGAAGACATAACTCTTTCAACAATTTGATGAGTTTTGTTTATTCAATCTGTCCCTGGAAATCTATAACTAAAAGGTCAGACATCAAAAGATTTATGCTTTCTTTTATGTGATCTTTTTGTAAAAGATCCTTCCTTTCTCTTCTTTTTATATGCAGTTTGTTGTCCGTTTACTGTGCAGATGTTAGTAAAAAAAAAAAAAAAACAAACTTCCTGCAATCAGAAGAAATTAACTCACTCACTTTTCAGATTGCAGCAGTTCTGAAACAGGGTTACCATGCAGGGCCAGCAGCCAAAATCATCTCTGAGAGGGTCACATGCACCACTGAGCCTTGTAAATCTTTTTTAAACTCAGTCTCAGTCCTGGATTTATTTGTTTTTCTAAGCAGACTGATCTGGCTCCCTTCAGGCCCTACAAAATGATCTGTCACTGTCTATCCAGATAACCTGAGGCAGCCAATAATGAAGTCAGCTCACCAGACTTTGCAAATGGGCCTGGTATCTTAGATCATGTAAGACCTTTTCATTTATTAGGTTTCCACCTCAGGGTCTCCTCTGCCTCTCTGCCTTTCCCCGGCGTACGCACATGCGTGCAGTTGAAGTCACCTCCCGGGAAGATTCTGGGACACTATGAGAGTGACTTGCTGATCTGATTAAGAAAAACTACGTGTTTCCGAATTAAAGAAGAAGCTCCCTGTTTTAGTTTGTCCTTATACTGATACTGGTCTTCTTTTAATGGCCTTAGAGGCAGATCTGTAAAGATCACAGCTGTTAAATACTTTCAGCCTTGACTCAGAGAGTAATAAAAAGAAAAATTTGGGACTCAGTTAAATGCAGGTCTTGACCTAACTCTAAAATAGAAGATTGTTTTTGCATTGGAGTTAATATTAGCTTATGTGGGATTAGATGTAGAAAACCCCAAAGCTATGAAGAAGTGATTTATATCAGGCATGTCAAAACCACAGAGCCGGTCAAGTTGGAAGGGACCACAATGGGTCATCTGGTCCAGCCTCCCTGCTCAAGCAGGGTCATCCCAGAGCACATGGCACAGGATTTTGTTGAGATGGCTCTTGAATATCTCCAGTGAGGGAGGCTCCACAACCTCTCTGGGCAATCTCTGCCAGCGCTCAGTTACTTGCCCAGTAAAGTTTTTCATCATAATAATCATGAAAGAAAAGGTATGACTGAAAGCAGAATTTTACTTTCCCAATCTATATATTCCCAAGACTCACAGAGAATTTATGCATTTTCCCTTCCAGTTTCTATCTAGGTTGAATGTAAATATTTTTCACTGTATTTCTCTTTGCTACACTGCAGTATTAAAAAAATATTAGCTTACACATTTCCATTAGCAGAATAAGGAACATATTCTGATCACTCTGGTTTTAAATCCGGGCCATGCAATTCCCCTGCATGCTACAATGCCCATAACCTCATGCGGTGATATGCACTTCCCAGCCAAGAGTGAGTGTGGCAGCATTTTGCTGCAAGCCTCACAAAATCAGAGGTGATGAATCAAGCTGACCGCCTATCACTTCAGATGGACGTGTTCAATAACACAGCAACTGACCCAGCGATCTGAGCTCAGAAATGAGGCCTTATCGTGAATTTTTGCTACCCATACTCTCAAGATTTCACAGCTTTATCTTTGTTTCCTGACAGCACTCACTGCCTAAAAGTCAGCAATGGATTTGGATTTTTATTGGAGATCTCTGGTGGCCTCTCCTATCATACAAAATAAGTGCAGAGGATGGTTAAGCCCACAGCTGAATCCCAAGCTAGAGATGTAGCCTGTATGTTTCAGATGCTTTCATCCTGCTCTGGAGACAAAGTGGTGTGAATCTTTGCTCTGGAACAAGAAGTGTGCTTGGTTTTCTAACAAAAGTGTTACAATTGAAAGGTTTTAAATGAAACTGAGATCCAATATAGACTCTCTCTGTGGCTTTGACAGTGTTACTTTGACCTTAATTTTCATTGACTGTGTAACAAAAGTTCTTCAGAATTAGTTTCTTCATAAGTGTTTATTTGATAGATTGTGTGGAGTGTTTCTATTTGTTATTTAAAGACTATTTCCACTCACAGAGTGAACTGAACAATTTCACTTACGGTTAAATTCCACACAAATTTAAGTATGGGCTGTGGGTCCCAACCTGAAAGGGAAGGGAAGTTCAGGGAAGGAAAGGTTCGGGAAGGGAAGGTTCGGGGTCAGGAAGGTTCGGGGTCAGGAAGGTTCGGGGTCAGGAAGGTTCGGGGTCAGGAAGGTTCGGGGTCAGGAAGGTTCGGGGTCAGGAAGGTTCGGGGTCAGGAAGGTTCGGGGTCAGGAAGGTTCGGGGTCAGGAAGGTTCGGGGTCAGGAAGGTTCGGGGTCAGGAAGGTTCGGGGTCAGGAAGGTTCGGGGTCAGGAAGGTTCGGGGTCAGGAAGGTTCGGGGTCAGGAAGGTTCGGGGTCAGGAAGGTTCGGGGTCAGGAAGGTTCGGGGTCAGGAAGGTTCGGGGTCAGGAAGGTTCGGGGTCAGGAAGGTTCGGGGTCAGGAAGGTTCGGGGTCAGGAAGGTTCGGGGTCAGGAAGGTTCGGGGTCAGGAAGGTTCGGGGTCAGGAAGGTTCGGGGTCAGGAAGGTTCGGGGTCAGGAAGGTTCGGGGTCAGGAAGGTTCGGGGTCAGGAAGGTTCGGGGTCAGGAAGGTTCGGGGTCAGGAAGGTTCGGGGTCGGGAAGGGAAGGGAAGGGATGCAGATATGCAAATGCTCATAGTCAGAAAGGAACAACACAAGTCAGACAGTCTTCAAAAGCTTATAAAGTTTGATTAATAAATTAGAGCATGGAAATTGGTACATTAGTCCCTTCTCTTATAGTATAAAAACATGGCAGAGGATTTTGTATAAGAGGTAGGGTAAAAGAGGAGAGAGAGAGATTAACGAGAGGGAGAGAGACAGGAAGAAAGAAAGGAAAGATCACCAATCCTGGCTCCAGCATTGATACACTTGATGGGGTGTTCAGGGTCCTCAGGGAAGCACCTCTTTATATATAAGTTTCCCCACTCCAAAGCTGAGTTTTTCACTTACGTTGATAAGCAAATTAGTTATCATGTATAGTTCACAGTTCTGAACTGTACTGGAAATATGTCCAAGGGCTTCAGGGGACCTTAGTGGTCTTGATGCCCCCACTACTGAGTTGACCTCATTCCTGCATGTGCACTGTACTGTGCTGTGCTCATCTCCAGGAACTGGAACAAAGAGGTCTGTTCCAGAAAAGTGTTGCGCTACCTCTGTATGGCCCCCTTTTCCTGTCAAATCATGTTCTTTCTCATAGCATGTTCTTACCAACAGTTTGTGGTTGGCTCCATGACTATCAAGTTTGAGACATACACATTAGCCTCTTCTGTGTTTGTAGAAAGCATTGGCTGCTTTCAGATTTCAGACTATGGGTAGAAGAGCATAAGATCACAAAATTAAAAATCTAGAGCTTCTGAGAGTCAATGGTATCCCAAATATAACACCTCCACCATAAATTATTGAGTGCTAATGTATCTGGCATGAAATATAACATAATAATTATATTTTCTGGAAAGAAATCACAAGATAAACATTTAGTCACAAGTCCTTAATAATTGCTCTGGAAATCATGCACCCATTTATCCTAAATAACTTTGAAAATCTCAATCACTAAATGCAAGCAAAGTCAGAAAAATAAGGTTCCAATTGTCTAGACCATCACATAGAATAGAAACAAGCAGGAGAAGAGAAAAAGAGAGATTAAGGAAGTCACCCTATGGAGACTAAAAAGCTTGAGAAAGTCAGTTTCTACAATACAGTGACAACAACAACAACAACAACAGCAACAACAAAATAATTTACTGCAAACATCAACTGCTTTAATAAGTTTGACAATTTTGTAGTAAAACTCAAAGTTTCACAGGGCTGTTCATTGAACACAAGGTTAAAATTCTGATAAATTAGTTGAATAAATATAATCAATCAAGATTCTATTCTTGTTCCTCTGATGTATCCTGTTTCCTATGTTTTTATGGAAATGCATCATGGTAGAAAAGAGACATGATGGAATTCTGTCATACACCACCACAAGCTAGAAAAAATAGTCACATGTTAGCAATGTGAAGACTATCATACATCAAAAACCAATTAGGTTCATTTTACACTCAGTAAGAGTTACTAGAAATCTGCCAAACATGCTCCTGGTGTGCATATACATCAATGAGGTAATTCATTACCAAATTTCTGATCTGAAGTATAGCATACGCAATAGAACCAAAAAATATATGTGTGAATTAGGGAAAATAAATTCTGCAGTGATATATCTTCTTCTTTTAAACCCACAGTCTGTGGCGTAAAAATGGGAAGATTTCCACCTTTATGAGATAATAGAAGCACTGCAGCTTCCATTTGACAGTACATGTTACCTTTCTGAAGACTTTTAAAGAATGACAACAAAACAAAAAAGTCATACAGGGAAGAAAAGAATTTTTGGCATTTCTTTTCCATTAATACTTTATTTTTTCCTTTTTCCTGGATTTGTATTCTGGTTGCTGGTACTTCGTGGCAATTATCATACATTATATGAAAGACTGTGCATTAGAATGTAAGAAATAGACTTTGACAGAATTTAAAACCAACAGCTAATAGCCTTATTTTGAGGTAAAACTTTCTAACATAAGGCTTTGTGGTGACAATATATGCCACATAAAGATGACTGGCAGACCCTAAAAGATCAATACTAGTTAGATATGATGATGATTAGTGTCAGCAGACAAGAAAGTTATTAGGACCTTATGAACGGAACTGAGAAGCACAGCCAGACATGGAGCCACACACATTTGAAGCAATGCACTGGCTTTTCTGGCTAACTGCTTGGCAGCTCTAGCATTATATATTCATCACAGACCATTTCAGTGAAATCTTATAAATATTGTATCAGTCTGACTTGGGCAATGCCTTATGCCCATCTGTTCACATGACAATGTAATCCCCTGTTTACGCTAATTGTACACTTCCTTCACAGGAAAGCTCTGGAATGAGAGCAAACAGAGCAAACTCAGCGCCTGTGTCCACAGTTTACCTGGAAAAGTGCATGACAGGAGCATGAAACAAGGAGTTATCCTGGGAACAATTAATATAGGCTAGCAGAAACTGCATTAAACATTTCTTCTTTTTAGAGTGCCCTGGACCCTAGGGCCACACACATGCACACATGTGCACTCTCTGAAGCTTTTTACCATTTACCCAGGTAAAGTGGGAGAGATGGGTAGATCATGCTTCCTACTCAGCCAGAATAAAAAGCTTACCAAATAGTTTGCCATTAGCATTCTACTCTGAATCCACCTGTTTCAGCTACACAATGCTCTAAATTACCCATGTAATAAACCTAACTCCTCTAATTACCTGTATCTGTGTGCAAACTTTAGTCATTTACATGCCTCAAATTTTCAGAAATTCTTTCATACTTCTATTTTGGCACCCAGTTTTGAAGAGAGGACAGAAGGTGATGAAGAAATTATATAAACAGAACTTTAAAAATCTGCCACAAAGTTGCTGACCTGCTTTTCACAACTCATCTTTATCAGGTTTCTACATCTTTTCCTCACTGAATTCCTACTGTTACATTACTTACAAATAAGAACTCTACTTTAGAAAACCAAGCACACATTCTTGTTCCCATATTAAATAATCATCATAATCTTTACTTGATATGTCACGTCCATTGTCGTTCTAACCTCACTAATAACATCACCTCTCTTTTTCAACTTCCATGAAGCACTCAGCACACTTAGAAATAGCATATTTTCTATTAAAATTAATTTTCCCAACACAGAAATTACTCCTCTCAATATTATGGTCATTATATTGACAGTGCAGAGACTTAGGCACGAAGAAACAACCAAACAAACACAAAAGCTCATTCAAAAAGTTCTTTGATACTACTGACCAAAATTCTTGAGGAAGAGCCTACGGGCTTCTGCTCATGGGTCATATTGGGGAAGGCAGGTAGAATGACCTGCTTCACTGAATCAAAAAACTTAAATCCCTTAGAAGCTTAAACAGTTGCATCACGTAGATTTCAGTTTTACATCCAGGACTTCTTAAAGAACAATTTCAGACAGGCTCAGATTTTGGACTTAAGAACTATTCCCTGAAAGCCTTTAGCAAATAAAAGGTGCAGAGAAATAAATTGCCAAAGTCACGGGAAAATTAGCAACAAGAAACAGAAAAGGGAAAAAAAAAAGAGAGAGACAGACAAAGAGTGAAGGAGAAGTTTCACGTTGTTATATACCAGTGGGTGAGTTCAAAATGAAGAAAACACCTTCACCACCACACACACTTCCTTTGCCTCCAAAAAATGGTTGCTCCGTTCTGCCACCACGCGGAAAGAGGGAAATAAAGATAGTTGCTGTTAAGCCATCAGCATTCAAGGACTGCATTCAATGTGCAAGTGGTCACAGCAGGAGAAAAACACAGTGTTATGCAAAAACAGAGCTAAAGAAAATACAAGCAAAACAAAGGGAAAAAAAATAGGAAACAGAAGTGGTACCTGAAGTGAAATGTGAGTGGTCTCCACAGGGACAAATTAACTTAGTCTTTCCTTCCCACCACATCTTGCAAAAACGAAATACAGAATGGAGAAAAAAAACTAGAGTAAAACCCTCCAGCCTGTCCAGAAGCAACAAACCATTCCAGGCACAGCTTTCAAGAGAGCCAAAATGAGTCACAATTCAAGTCAATGTCTCACATTTTCATTATCTAATCCTAAAGCTACACAAATCACACCCAGAAGTGGTAAAAGCCAACTGACTTAAATCCTTCTAGTCACAATTTTTGCCCTCCCTATCTTCAAATCTGTGATATCCTGGCAACCTAGCTCAGGGTTATGGAATCAAACTAAATGGTGACAACGGAGAAAAACCCAGCAACTACTGTTAAACTTCAGTTTAGGTTCTCAGTGAGCTACACCAACATCTGTACCACTCATGCAAACTATCAGTGTCTGTGTCACGGAGTGGGGAAAATACCTGTTTAGTAAAAACCAATAACATGGCCACTACATGAACTGCCAAGCAAGAGACAGTTACTCATTTTTTCTGACAACAAAAGGGGATCAGAAATAAAAGAAATATTTCAAATTATGAGAATATTTCTAATTTATGAAAACTTACAAAAATATTTGTAACTTATAGAAGGAAATGTTGTAGGACTTCAGAATTTTCCATGAGCTGCATCACAAGTAATACCTCATCTGATCATCACTACCAACAGAAGTTTGTTTATTATTGTCATGTTTTCAGAAATCACTAAGATTTGACTAAGACAAACATACATGTAATAAATAAATGTTTCAACTGCAAATCTGAATGATAAAATTCTTAAAAGTAGTAAATATTCCAGCAAAAAAACCAAAAACTCCAGACAAAAATTCAATTAAAATAATATCAATGACTGCAAAAGTGACTTCACAAATTACTATGGTCAACAAAAACTATAGTATGCCTTGTTTATATTTTTCATTGCACCTTTTCTGCAGCTTCTACACAAAAAAATCTATTTCTTCATGTAGAAAGAGAAACTATTAAAAGCAGTAGTCACCACATTACTTCTTTGTTGATGCTCTCAGTCTGAGAATTAGTCTGTTTCCCTATGCACTAGAAATGATCTTACTTAGGAAATATTTATAAACAGTGTGCATTCTTTCTCCTCTTCTCCTCACAAATCAAATCCATTTCTAATTTGATTTAAAAGTCACCAGTTATTTTCCAGGTGACAGAAGTGATTTTTTTAAGATGCTCAAAACCTGGTTTTCCTCAAGTCTCTTTTAATACATCTAGGTTCTTAAATTTATATACTTCACCTAATTTAATTTTTAAAAGCCCCAAACAAACATAAACCCAAACCCAGAAATTTAAAGGGTGTTTATCTATAGTCTCATTGCAATTTACGTACAATTTTTTAATATATAATTGAATTATTAAAAGGGCCAGTTTTATCAAGGTAATGAATGTCTCTGGATATGGGCAATGCTGCTGTGATGGCACTGCTGTCAGTGGCACAATGCTTCAACTACTAAGCCAAGAGGCACAGGAGGACCCATCCTGCTCTGCGACAACACCCCATTGTTGAAAGAAAAGTACTGACTAATCCTGCTGTAATCATTCCCTGGGAGCTCACATGCATGTTTATTGATATTTATAATAGCTGAATATGTCCCTTATACATTAACACTTTTAATAGTTAAATATGTCTGAAAGGTCAGTGATTATTATGCTATTGATGCCTGTCATTCACCCATGTGACCAACAGCACTTGTTCAGGACTATGACTGCTGTTCTTCAGGGGAAATGAACTGGGGAGATGTAACCTCAGCAGGCTAGAAGCAATCCAGCAGCCTAGCCTTCAATCAAACACAAACACACATTATGTAAATTGTGCTATCAGTCTGACTGCTAGAACTAATCTGGTGTCAGATAGCACTGCAGATCACTGTGAAAAGCCCTTTCTTCTTTTCCACTTCCAAACTTGTAAAAGAAGAAAGAACACCCCAAGTATTTATCTTTTTGTTTTCAAAATCGGTGTTACAGAGTGTTTAGCATTAATTATCTGACTTCTCAAAAAATACCAAATACATATCTTTCAATAGATGTCATAGATGGACCTTCAGATATTCAGCATCTCTGACAGAACCTACATATTTCATCCAAGTATGAAATAAGTTTAGTTTTAAAATATAAAGAAAAACTCTTAAGACTACAGACATGAGCTAAGTTTCTCGATATGAGCAAAACAGTTTATCCATGAGAACTGCTAATGTTCACATCTTAGTGTAAAACCAAAACCAGGATCAAATCTCCTTCATGTGGGAAGTCCTGAGACATAGTGTCTTCTTGACACACTCATCTCCAGGTACTTTTGAAAACATTTAAGATATCTTGAAAAATCTGCATCCTAAAGTAGTTGTCTATTATCAGCTGACAGGAAGAGTGTGATTAGCTCCTCTGACAGTCTTATTTATGTGTTTAAGAAATTCTAATTTTAAGGCTGGCAGATACGATTCAGAAACCTTTCTTGAACAGCTGTGTGTCAAACACCCAGGCATTTATCATTTGTACACCTACTTTTATTCATCTTCTGCACCATTAAAAATCAACAATGAAAACAAAAGCAAAAACTGCTGCACATAAACTTGTACTGCTGTCTAAGCAAGTCCAACTAAAAAACCTCCAACTGGAACTTTATGAATAAATAAACTTATTAATTTCTATTGAAGTAAAGCCTTTCCAGGAATATACTAATTCCAATGCTCATTAATATACCCAGGCTTGTCTGATGTGAGTTAGGCACACTTTTAGTTCCTCTAGGTCCCATGTGCCTGAGCTGCCCTACTGACTGAACAGTGTGTGAAACTGCACCCACTGCAAGGAATCTGGCGACACAACACTAAATAAACACTAATCAGGAAGCTGCTCCCACAACACTGGAGCCATGAGGTATTGGCTTTCCCACCAGTTTTGGAAAAAAAACCCAACCCACATATAACTAGGTTTTGGCTACTGTGATTAACAAACTTCAGCCTATGTAAATCTATGTTCCTTGCGATTCCTTTGTGTTTAGAGGTATCTTAGCTCACCAAAAAATGAAAGTGGCAGCACCATTCTCAGGACAAATTTGGTGAAAAGAGCAACACACATGACAAATTTGGTGGAAAAAAAAGATAGTTGTTTTATGACTGAAATGTATAGAACCTCTAAGAGAGATTGGACCATAAAGAAATGTGGGTAGTATGCTTAAAAATAGCATGAGGCAGACACACCAGCATTGCTAAATCTAAGGCATGAAGACCCCATGTATGCCTTACTGATGTTCTCTGCGTTTGGTACCTGCATCACAGGCATTTGCCACATCTGCCAGATGTCTAAAAACTGACAAATCCCTGTCCAAAATGATAGCCCAGCAAATTACAGTAAAATGAGAGGTTGGTAGATTAGGGTAATACTTGGAAGAACTCAAGAGTTTGAATAAACAGGACACAAAATGTTAGGGAGAAATTCATGGAGGTACCTTGGCACAGCTGCCTTGATAAATCATACATGACAGACTTGGCATTGAGTGAGATCTCCCCAGGTGCAGTATCCCAGCCTTCACCCAGGACCAAGCTTTCTTGCTAATGAAACCATAAAATAAAGTATACTTTTCAAAGTATACTTTATTATATTATAAAATAAAGTATAATTTTTCAATTTGAGTCCTTCTAGCTATATCAGCACAAAATCAGAGAGTGTTAAGAGAAAGGATTCTTCCCCCCAGCTCTCAGTCAGATAATCACTTCTATTTCCTCACAATAAGTTCTTTTTGTGAAACAAAAATTATTTCAAAGAACACGAACTGACAATTGAAAGCTACCACTGATGCCCACAGGATGTCATACATCTCCCTTTCAGGAAATTAAAGCAGTAACAAGTGCAGGAAGAGACAGTAAAATGACAATAAAAATGTATTTTGATTAAATTATTCTACAATAAAGCTAAAAGGAATCTAAAAACAAAGTCTGATTATCATCCTCATCGTGCCTGTTGAACAGCTTGAACACAAAATCATTTCAAGATGAGCACTGAACTAGCTGCAAACAACATTAAAAGTCATATCTTTTCCTCTCCCCTTCCTCTTCAGATGTCATGCCATCATGATCAGTTTAAACAGTCCCACACAACTCAAAATATCAACTGCAAGCAGAAGGAATCCCTTCTGAACACAGTACTTCTGTAAACACGCTCTGCCAACACAAATATTGTGCAAAATGTGGTCAGATCTCCTCTCCCCACTTTGTGCTCAATGTTTCCATAAAGCATAAACTAGCCATTTCCTAAGAAACCAAGAGATAAAGACAAATCAATTACAAATTACATCGATTACGTTAGAGCAAAATGTTTTTACGCTTCTTTAAGAAACCAAAGCAGAGATACATTATTAATGACTAACTATACCAATATAATACATGATTTATTCACAACCCAGACACTGCTTCAAAAGACAATTTTTAATCGCTTATTTTTATTCTTATTTTTGCTTTTAGGTAAATTTTTTTTAGCGTGTTGGTAAATATCCTCTAACTATAGCTTATGTGTTGGTTTTGCACAGCCTGGTTTTTGGTAGTGGGGG
>VZTH01007931.1:0-15162 GCA_013397815.1 Aleadryas rufinucha | reverse complement strand
GCGGCGGCGGCGGCGGCGGGGGCCGCTCCGGGCGGCGCGGAGCAGCGCGGGAGCCGCTTCAGCGTCCTGACGTGGGAGCAGGTGCAGCGCCTGGACCAGATCCTGGGGGAGGCCGTGCCCATCCACGGCCGCGGCAACTTCCCCACGCTGTCGGTGCGGCCCCGCACCATCGTCCAGGTGAGCGCCGGGGCCGGGGGGCCGCGGGGGGCCGCGGGCCGCGCTCCGTCGCCCCGTTGGACTCTGCCCCGCTCCAGCGGGGGTCAGGGAGAAAATAAAAGTGCTGAGGCGGCGATAATCGGCCCGTCGGGCCCCGAGCCAGCCCGGCCGGGCACCCTCGGCCTCCCCCCGCCGGGCCCGGGGCAGAGCGGCCCGTGCGGGTCCCCGCGGGGAGCGCGGAGCCTTTGAATGGCTCGGGGTGGAAGGGAGCTCAAAGATCGCTGAGTACCCTCAGCTGGAGGGGACCCACAAGGAGTCCAGCCGTGGCTCTGCACCGGGCACCCCCAGGAACCCCCCCGTGCGTCTCAGAGCCTTGTCCAAATGCTGCTGGACTTGTGGCAGGCTTGGAATTCGGGACAAGCATCTCGTTCCAGCCCCCTGCTCTGGGCAGGGACACCTTCCCCTAGAGCAGGTTGCTCCAAGTGCTGTCCAGCCTGGCTGGGTTGCTCCAGGGGGAGTTAAAAGTTTTGGGGGATTGGCCCCCTCCTGAAAAGTTCACATGTCTTTAAAATCCGTGCCCCATCCCCGGAGCTGCTGCAGCTTGTGCCATAGGTCCTGCTTAGCTTCCTCCCATCTTGTGGTGTTCCACCTCTTTTTGAGTTAATTTGTTGCCCTAAAAAGCAGTGAAATGTGTGTGGCCAGGGCAAAAGTGGCTTTTTTTGGAGCTGCTTCCACGAAATGGCTTCGTGCTGGTGGACATGTTGGGCTCGTGTTGGAAGAGGCAGAGTTATTAATTCAAAGGCCGGATCAAATGTCCGTGTCCTTTGATTTCTGGGCACCACTGGCTGAATCCTCCAGAGCCTGCTCGAGACTTCGGCTTGTTCACGAGCTCCTGTTAGTTTAACCATCAAGTAATAACCGTGTTTAATATTAAACTAACAATGTAGCTCGAATGAGCTGATGCATATTCATATTTGGGAGGCGACTTCATTCCTCAGTAATGACTCATCAAATGTAAAATCGGGCATGTTGGCTTCTAATTAAAAAGCCTATTCACGGTGCTAAAACCCAACTGGCTTTCACAATAACCGGGATTTTGGAGCCTCAGCTGCTTGAGAAATAGTTAGAGTTGAGTCCGAGAGACGAAAAGGTGACATTTGGAAGGCCGGTTTGGAGTTCCTCGAGCTCCTGCCGCGTCTGTCGGGGGCAGAAGCGCTGGGCTTTGAGCCGCATGACAGAGCAGAGCTGCGGGCAGGACGCTGCCCTCGGCTGGGGCAGCACCACGGCACCGAGCAGCATCAGATGCCGCAGCGTTTCTCCCTCTCCGGTTCCACGGAACCGCGGCGATCCCGAGTCGGGGCCGCCCGACGGAGGCTGCCGGCAGCGGCTTCAGGCACGGGGTAACCGAGGGCTGTAATTGCGCCCGGCCGGGCGGGCAGACCCTGTGTTTAGGGCTGACTAAGCTGGAACAAGTAACCCAAAAGGCAGTTATTTATCCTGTTGTTGTTGTTGTTGTTGTGGGAGGTGGGAAGCGGCAGGTCAGGACGCAGCAGGATTTGCTCCTGCCTGGCTGTCAGAGTCAATTATCCCAACCACACGGAAGGTGAGCTGCTGTTTTGGGAAGCAGGTCAGCAGCTGCCTAACCCTGGAAATATCCAACCCTCTGGGGAAAAATGCAGCCCTGAACCCACTGCCTGCAGCCAGGGGGGACGAGCTCCGGGTGGAGGCTGGTGGGTGGGAGCTCCCGGGGAATGGCAAAGTGCTCTGCTCCCTGCTGCTCTGCAGGTTGGAGATTCCTGGGATGATCTGGGACAGAGCTGACTCGAGCATTTGGGTTTTTTCCCTGTGTTCTGGGTTTTTTCCCTGTCCCTCACATGGACAGGCCTGGGGAACTCGAGTAAGCCTGGAGCTTACAGGGTCTGGAGCGCTGCAGGTCCTGAGCCGTGCCCAGGACGGGGTTAAGCAGATGTTCTTTGGGGTTAGGAAATTAATCTGCAACGAGATCTTCTCCAAGCACTGGGCCCAGCTCTGCATCTAACACTTTGTGACCTATATCTCGTGTCTCTAAGCCTGAGAGCACGGAGCTCTTTAACTCCACGAGCAGTGCTGGAGCCGTGCCCCGGGTGAGTGCCTCCAGCTGGCAGCAGACGAGACCAGGAGCTCCCCTGGGTCTCCTGTGTGCTGCTGCTTCTTCCGTCTGGGGGAATAACCCTGGGTGTCTTCTAGGAGCAGATTAACTTCTTCAAGCTGTCTGCCTTGGAAAACAACTTCTCCCACTGGCTGGGCTGGCCGTGCTGGTGGGACCTGGGGCTGGCTGTGGTCAATGGCTCCCTGGTTAGCTGTTGCCTGGCATGTGACTGTCACCACGGGCTTGGCCACGAGCCCGGCCGCGCTCCCAGCCGGAGCAGGGATGGCTCATGTCAGGGAGAGAGGGGAAGCAGCACTGGGGAAGCTGCCTCGTGAGCCTTAGTGACCTCCCAAGTGTGCAAGTGTCAGTGGGGTTGTTCCGAGAGGTTTTTGTGGAGGCAGCAGAACTTGGTGGTGGCTCTTGGCTTGGTCACCGAGGGTCTGGGATGTGGTGAGGGTTTCGTGCTGCAATCCCTGACCTTTTATGTGTTCTTCCTTCCAAACAAAACCCACGGAGGGGCTGAGACCAGAGCTGCAGTGCTTCTGATCTCCCCCAGAACTGCTCAGGCTCGTGTTGGCCAAGAGGGTTTGGCCCTTCTGACACAGCTTTGAATTAAAATTCACATTTTGGGCGTCCAAAATGCAGGGTTTGTGGGGCCTCCCAAACTAGGGCAGGCTCACAGGGCCGAAGGGCCCAGTCAGACTGGCTCTTGGTGATCCAATTTGTCCATTTGTGTCCCAAGCTGTGGCTCTTTCAAGCCATAGCCTTGCTCCAGGCTGGCTGGTTGGGACTCCCAGGGGAATGGGAAGTGGCTGGAGGGGAACATGAAAGCAGGATGAGAGGTGGGAAGAGCTTCTGCTGGAAGGTGCAAACCTAATCTTCCTGGGATCTTTGAGCTGAGTTAAACTCAAATTATAAGCTGGTGTCCAGATAGTTTATTCTATGGTCTTGGGGGTTATTTTAGCCTCCTGCTTGTTAAGTAATCAGGCAGGTGATTCAGCTTCCCTGTAAATGAACAAAGCTTTGGAGGGGCTGCTGGGTGTGCCAGCACTGAGCAGGCAGCATTAAAATCACCGGAGTAACACCCGTAAGATGAAAGCTGCCTCCTGTGCTTGATAGCACGCCAAGCTCAGCACGAAGCTCTGACACACTGGAAATTGTTAGGATACACTTACTAGTTGGGACATGAACTTGCATACGCCTGGCTGGGGCTTTTGAGCTGCTCTGGCATCTTGATTTGCCTTTAATGAATCTCGACAGGCCGAAGGGGATGGCTAAAAGGAGTGAGCCACCCTGATTAAATCCACGGGGACTGCTGCAGGCTGTGCTGCCACCTCCTATTTGGGGTCACTTTGGGGTCGGCTGGTCTTGGCTTGGTCACTGGAACTGGGAGGGGATGAAGAGGGCAGAGACCACCCCAAAAAAACGGGGTCAGGAAACCTCCCCATGTCAGCGTGGGGAAGGCAGGGGGAGCAGACACCGCGCTGGAAGCAGAGCAGCTGATCATGTGCAGTCAGATCTCTCTAATGCCAGGGAATAAGTAAAGGAGAGCCACCCCCAGCTGCTGGCAGGACTCGGGATGCTCTCCAAAGTGACCTATTTCCAATGGATTAGCTTTTTATTTTACTGTCTTGCACTGGAGTGACCCACATAAGCGCTGGGAGCGAATCCTGCTGTCCCCAGGCTGCTCCGAGGATCCCTCCTGGCCTCTCACTGACTCTGTCTCTGTCTCAGGTTGTCCGTAGCCGCCTGGAGAAGAAAGGAATCCCGGTGCACAACGTCAGGCTGAACGGCTCGGCAGCCAGCCACATCCTGCACCAGGACAGCGGCTTGGGCTACAAGGACCTGGACCTCATTTTCGGGGTGGACCTGAAGACCGAAGACGTTTTCCAGCTGGTTAAAGATGTGGTCATGGATTGCCTGCTCGACTTCCTCCCCGAGGGCGTCAACAAGGACAAGATCACCCCCATGACCCTGAAGGAGGCCTACGTGCAGAAGCTGGTGAAGGTGTGCAACGAGACCGACCGCTGGAGCCTCATCTCGCTCTCCAACAACAGCGGCAAGAACGTGGAGCTCAAGTTCGTGGACTCTCTGCGGCGCCAGTTCGAGTTCAGCGTGGACTCCTTCCAGATCATCCTGGACTCGCTCCTGCTCTTCGGGGAGTGCTCGGAGAACCCCATGGCCGAGAACTTCCACCCCACGGTCACCGGGGAGAGCATGTACGGGGACTTCGAGGAGGCCATGGACCACCTGCGCAACAGGGTCATCGCCACCAGGAACCCCGAGGAGATCCGGGGCGGGGGCCTCCTCAAGTACTGCAACCTCCTGGTCAGGGGCTTCAAGCCCAAGTCGGAAGTGGATATGAAGGCGCTGCAGAGGTACATGTGCTCCAGGTTTTTCATAGACTTCTCTGACATCGGCGAGCAGCTGAGGAAGCTGGAGTGTTACCTCCAGAGCCACTTTGTGGGCATGGAGAGCAACAGATATGACTATTTGATGACCCTGCACAGGGTGGTCAATGAGAGCACGGTCTGCCTCATGGGACACGAGAGGAGGCAGACCCTGAACCTCATTGCCATGCTGGCCGTGCGGGTCCTGGCTGAGCAGAACATCATCCCCACCGTCACAAACGTTACCTGCTACTACCAGCCAGCCCCTTACGTCAGCGAAATAAACTTCAACTACTACGTGACCCACGTGCAGCCCTTCCTGCCTTGCAATCAGTCTTACCCCACGTGGCTTCCCTGTAACTGAGCCAGGACAAACTCCAGGGTCTGTCCTCCAAGGTATTTCCCTGCCTTGGGGGGTTGGGAGGGAGGGGAGGAGGGGACAGGATGAAACCTACCGACCTTCCTAGAACTGCAACGAAAGGAAACTTCCTGGACTCTTGCTCGAGTGTCCCGTTCCTGGGGTTGTTGGAACGAGACCTGTCTGCTGTACACTGTGATGGGAAGTGCAGTGTGATGGGAATGACTCCTTGTGGAATTCTGGAGGCAGTGGGGTGGGGGGGTGTGTGAGGGGAGACTGTAGAATTACGCTAAGGTAGAGCTGCACTGCCCTGAAATGGATCTGAATTGTGGTTTTTTTTTTTAGTGCAGGAGGTGTTAAGGGTGTGCAAACTTGTGGTTTCTGCCGAGAGAAGCCAGAGTGGCTAATTCCTTTGAAGGACCAAAGAATCCTGTTTAAGTGCCTGTAACAATATAAACACAACTGTACTGTAAACCTTTATTATTTTTTGCGGGGGCTGATGGCCCAGAGCTTGAGTGGGGAATGTCTGAAGAGGAAAATGTTTCTGTCGTGGGTGGGGGGGGTCGCAAGATCATTTCTTATCCTGGCTGAGGCCAGAGCAGGTTCTGTGTCGCTGAGGGGTTTGCGCATGACTTGCTGCCTGTGAAGGACCAGCTGGAGCAGAGAGCTGCCAAAGTGGGGCTGCACAGCCCAGGAGGGGTTGGAATGGCTTTGTGGAAATGCCTGAAACTCCTGGGCAGGGGGGGAGTGCATGGTGGAAAACGCTGTGCAGAGAGAAAAAAGGCAGCAGGGACCTACACATGAATTTCTTCAAGCTCCCAAGTCTGCAGTGCCAAAATAGAGTTGAGTTCCTAAATGACGAGGCAGATGATTTGTCCAGGAGCCTGCCCCAGGCTGCCATACCTAATCCTGTATTTTCTAGGGGAATTTGAAATGCTGCTCTTCCGATTTTTTTTTTTTTTTTTTTTTTTTTGTCTTTTTTTTTTTTTCTGGCATGCAGTGTGGTTTTAATGCACAAAGCCAGAGGCCAGCCAGGCTGTTGGGGAAGGTGAGGCTTGTCCTTTGAAGCACAAACCAGCCAGGGCACTGGTCAGTCATTTCCAGCTGTTGCTGTGTCCTCCAAGGAGGTGGACAGACCTCTTCCTCGCTGGAGATCCTCCCTTGGGCAGGTCCTGTCTCCAAAGCAGCCAATTCCCAGCTCTGTGATTCCCTGCGTGAGCCACTGAGAGCATTTGAAATTCATTCTCTAGCTAGAAATGGAGCCTGGGGTGGGGGGGTGAGGTTAGTTGGCCTTAGGGGGGAAAAAAAAGAATGTCTTCTGAGCAGAGCCTCTCGTGTCGTGAGGGTTGGGCTCTCTCAGTGCGGTGTGGCTTTGGAGGCGTTGGGTGTTTCACGGGGGTGCCTGGGTTGCTGCGCCCCTGGGACACCCCAGAGCTCGCTGTGCAGGGAGGGCCAGGCAGCAGGCATTCCCTAGGGATGCTGCTCCGGGAACACCACGGCCTCCTGGTGCTGCCTCCGAGGCTGACGGACCCGAGGATCTTCACTGACTTGTGGGGGTTTTTTTTGGGGTTGTTTTTTTTTTTTGTTGTTGTTGTTGTTGGGTTTTTTTTTTTGTGACGAAACTGTAATAGCCGGGCAGATTGAAATAAAGACTAGATCCTGGAATGTGCAGAGCCAGATTTGGTACCTTTCTTGGGGCAGGGGCGATGCGGACGGGGAGCCCGGGGCGGGGGGTGGCACCGGCACCGCGCGGCTGCTGCGGGTTTTGGCTGCTGCTCCGTGGTGGGAGCTTCAGATTTCCCAGTGCAAGGTAAAACTGGTTTAAGGGCTGCTGTTGGGAGCCCGAGTGTGCCACTTCCGTGGCTCCAGGGAGGATGAGATATTTTTTTTCTTGCGTTTTAAGCTGAACAGAGATGCCACGTAGCGTGTTCTTTACAGGCTGCTCCTACCCACGGACACACTAAACTGGGATTCCCTCCTTCCCTCTGAGATGTCCAAAAAGAATCCCCTGCAGCCAACAGCTCGACAGGGCGACTTACCATTGAGATTGCACTTTTGATTTATGGAGTGTGTGTGGTGGGACTCTTGTGAATGGGTTTACCTGAATTTTTCTAGACCTTGCAGTGATACTGTGCTGCCTCCTGTGAGGGGGCAATTGGAAGATTCCAGTAGCTTGAATGGCACTTGATTTCTTTTTTTTTTTTCATTGTTTTGTTTGTTTTAAATGTCTTTTTTTTTTCCTACACCTGTATCACTTGTCATGCGATGGGCTTGACATAGACTCACTAGATTCTTTAGAATCTGTTACGAATAAATACAGTGTATTCAAATTTGTTGGATTATTTTTGTTTGCTTGTCCATCCGGATAGTGTGATGAGGAGATGACCTGACCCTGTTCCCCCCAGAAACCAGGCTCGGGACCAGCTGAGATCCTGGTTCTGGGTCTGCCCAGGTGCTCCCTGTACATGAGGCTGCTCCACCCCTCAGTCAGGGGCAGCTCTGGATCCCAGGGAGGGCTGTGGCTGTTGTCAGGTCGCTCCTGGGGCCGAGGGAGGTTTCTATTTTGAAGGCTGTTCTTTGGTGTTGTGTTTTCCCTTTGGCTGGAGGGGGAGGGTGGCCCGAGGTGGCAGCCTGGTCCCTGCGCTGGGGGTGGCACTGGGACACTCTCCCTGCTGGTTTTCCATGGCTTCCATTCCCTGCTGGGGGGGTGAGCGGCCAGAGGTGCCTGGAGGAGCTGGGACATGGTCCTTGTGTGTAGCTGCCCCACCTGCAGCGTGGTTCCTCTGGGAGCAGGGGAGGCTGAGAGGCTGGGGAGGGTTTGTCTCCCAGGAAAAGCTGTGTTCTGCTGCTGTTGGGGCCAGATTCCCGTGGGATGGCTGGCAGCCGGGCGCAGCTCCTCCAGCCCTGGCTGCCCTCCAGCCCAAGATGAAGTTTCACTTCCCCCTGTCAAGCTCCAGGCAGTTCTGGTTCCACTGCAACAATGGAGCTGACGATGTGCCAGTCCCTCTTTGGGACAAACTTGCTGGCTCTGCATCTCCAAATTTTTGCAGTCCCGGGCCAAAGCTTCCCTCTGACAACAGGGCTGGGATGTTCTTGCTGGGCTGGCACTGTCAGAGTCCCTGTCCCTGCTTGAGCAGGCTCTGCCTTTGCAGAGCTCATTTCTCTCCAGACCTGCTGGGTTTTTAGAGATGTTTCCCTGTTTCTGGCACCAACCCAGCGTGATCTCCTGCCTTCCCCAAGTGTGTCTCACGTATGGAAGCAGCTCTGAAGTATCTCAGGCCCTCAGCTGTCTTCTGTGTGGGTGGCTGGTCCTGCTGTTGATGCTGTGGTGAATAAGCTGCCTCTGGATTTGTGACCCTGAGCAGAGCAGCAAAAGCCCTGACAGAGTCGGCTCGGCATTGTTGGGGCGGATCAGACCATACAAAAGGATGTTGGTGGAAAGTACTCGTTGTGATCAGAAAGGAGCTATCAATGTTTACGGCCGAGATTCCGATCCCTCTTTTGTTAATTGTCGAATAAAAAAACCCCTATATATTTTCTCACAGCCTGTACTCGGTGGTTTGTTTTCCTCTTCGAGCAGAGGGGGTGATGGATAAGTCAGGATGAGGATCTGGTGGGTGAAATTCAGACTCCAGGGATGCTGCAGTGCTTCCCCCAGCCTTGGCTGCGGAGGAGGGACGTGTGTGGGGTGGCTGTCCCTTTATAGCAGCTCTCTATAAATACAGCCCCCAAATCTAGCCGTGGCCTGGGCAGTGCCCAGCTCGGGCGCTGGTGCTGGTGGAGGAGCTGCTGGCACAGCTCAGCCCGTGCCCAGGGGGGCTGTGGGCTCTCCGTGCCCGGAGACGCATCCAAAAATACCCGGCCCTGCAGCAGCAGCAGCAGCAGCATCGCTCCTGGGGCTGCTGCTGCGGCTTTTCCAGCTGCGGCTTTTCCTCCTGGAAGGACACCTGGCCGTGCTCCAAGCTCACTGAAACGGCAGGAATTTGTCCTGACTCCAGCATGCAAGAAGCGTCTTGCTCCCAACCCTCCTGCTTCCAGCCGCCCTTAATCTGCTGGCCCGGCGCCGAGGGTGGCACCAGCTCTGTGCAGGCGGCTGCTAGACCCAGCATGGCATTTAAATTTTATTTTAATCTCTCTATTTAGCTTTTTCCTTGCAGCGTGCCAGTGTTTCTCCCTGGCTGCCCTTCTCCTCCTCCTCNTGCCCAGGGGGGCTGTGGGCTCTCCGTGCCCGGAGACGCATCCAAAAATACCCGGCCCTGCAGCAGCAGCAGCAGCAGCAGCATCGCTCCTGGGGCTGCTGCTGCGGCTTTTCCAGCTGCGGCTTTTCCTCCTGGAAGGACACCTGGCCGTGCTCCAAGCTCACTGAAACGGCAGGAATTTGTCCTGACTCCAGCATGCAAGAAGCGTCTTGCTCCCAACCCTCCTGCTTCCAGCCGCCCTTAATCTGCTGGCCCGGCGCCGAGGGTGGCACCAGCTCTGTGCAGGCGGCTGCTAGACCCAGCATGGCATTTAAATTTTATTTTAATCTCTCTATTTAGCTTTTTCCTTGCAGCGTGCCAGTGTTTCTCCCTGGCTGCCCTTCTCCTCCTCCTCCTCCTCGTCCCCGGGAGCCGCCGGGGCAGCGCGGGTGTGAAGGCTGCTATTGGAGCTGCTGCGGCAGGGGAGAACAGCCCTGGCTGTGTGGCTCCTCTTGCCATTTATAGCCGTGCTCGGGGCTCCAGCACACGGCTCCTTGTGCTCCCGCTGCCAAGCACGGGACAAACGCTCCATTGATGTCCCGTCCCCGGAGGGTTCTGTGCTCCCGGCACGGGGCTGGGCTGCCCGGGGCTGCCACAACCCCCCCTGCCCGGCCTGAGCCTTGCGGGGGAAGGCTGAGGGTGAGAAGGGTGTGGGGACTTGTGCTCTGTCATTGACGCCCCCCGATCTTATCTCCTGGCCCTGCTGCCGGGCCTGGTTCAGGCTTTTCTGTTCCCAATAGGGTTTGTGCTCCTGGACATCGTGGAATACCCTGGCTTGGAAGGGAACCACGCAGATCGTCAAGGACAGCCCCAAACGTGCTTCTGAGAGTTGTCCAGGCTCTTCCTGACCTCTGGCAGGCTCAGTGCCGTGACCACTTCCTTGGGGAGCCTGTTCCAGTGCCCAGCCACCCTCTGGGTGTAGAACCTTTTGTGTGCACAGGTGGAGGAACCTTCAAAAAGCTTTTTTTTCTCTCTGTACACAGAGTATTTGCACTGTTCAGCTCCAAATACAGGTTTCCACAGACTTTTTGTCCAGGATTTTCCTGACAGCCACCTTCCCTCACCTCTGACTTCTCGGATGCAGCCTGGGATGAGCAGCTCAGGCATTCCCTTCCCTCCTGAGCCACCACGAGAAGCGATCAGCTCGTGCAGAGCCTCCTGCCTGCTCCGCAGCATTCCAGCTTCCCCAGAGCCCCAGCGTGCCGGATGCCTGCTCTTCCCTGCTCCTTTTCTTCGGAGGAATGGACCACACGTGGCCGAGCTGCCGCTGGGCTGGAAGCCGCCGCTGGTTTGCTGCTCCCTCAGCTGGGTGGGTCCCGAGCCCGGACACACATTCCGGCCTGTACAAACACGACGGCTCTGACAAATTTGATTGAAATCCTCTGCTGGCATCCCGAGGTATTCAGGGGGATGATTGACAGCCACGGCAGAGGCGTTTCCCGAGGAAAGGAGGAAAAGGAATCCACGGCCTCGTCACCGCAGCCTCGAGGCGTTGCACAACGGAGCCGTGGGATCGGCCGAGGACGGGGCGTCCTTGGCCTCCTGTGCCCCAGCCCCTGCACGTCCCCCCAGCGATGCCAAGGGGACACGGTGACATCCCCAGGAGGGACAGGTGGCATTCCCGGGAGGGACAGGCTGGGAGGTGTGATGGTGGCTCTGGAGGCAGGCAGGAGGCTGGAGCGGCGCCCGGGGAGGCGCAGGGAGGTGTGAGATGCGTTATCTCTCTGGCTGCGGGTGAGAACTCGCACCTTCACTCCCGGCACGGAGCTCTCGCTCTCGCTCCCCGCCTCTCAGCCCTTTCCCAGCGCCGCAGCCGTGCCCAGCTCTCCCCGCCGGCCCGGAGGTGCCGACAGATGGGCTCGGGATGGGGACGTGGCCCCGCACGGGGCGGTTGATCCTTGCCCTCTCCACCACCACGGCGTGTTTGCCCTCCTTATCTCGGCGCTATCACGGCCCGGGCTCAGCAGGAGCGGTGTCACCCTGCCTTCAAAGGAGAAGCCACCGCGCCGCGCTCCCCGGGCTGTTTGTGTGCCCTATATTTTTGCCTTGTAATCCAAGGAGGGGCTGGAGGTACGGACACCCCTCCAGCCCTCCTCCCTTCCCCCCGCAGCCGGCGTGGCTGGAACAGCTGATTACTGCAAGCATCCCTCTACTAATGTGCAATTACAGGTGGCTTGGGCTGAAATCCCGGCTAAATCCGCGTGTCCGCGGCGTGACTCACCTAAAGACTGCTCCCCTGATGGGTCCTGGATGCATTCCTGCAGGACTGGACATAATGGTTAACGTGCCACTCACCAACCACCCTTCCCAAATGTCACCAGTGTAACGAGTTCAGCCAGTTCCTTCCCCTGCCCCTCCTTCCCCGCAGCCCTGGATGGTGCCGGCACGTTCCGACGGCCGGGCTGAGCACCCAGGCCGTGATCCCCCTCGGCAGAGGGGTTTTCTGCCAGGGCCCAGGAGGAATCCCTCCCTCGAAGGATGCTCGTGTGCCCGGGGGTGTTTCAGCTGAGGTCAGAGACTGAAAAAGCCCAGAGTGGGGATGGTGGGGAGGCAGGAGGGACACGGCCCTTCCCCGCGGTGACAGAGCGAGGGACGGCAGCTCTGGGCTTCGGGAACGTGCCCTTCCAGGGAAGAAGGGAGCCTTTGAAGCCAACCTGCTCATTTGGGGCCGGTGCTGCTGCTCGGGCTCGTGCCGGTGACGGAGGGCACCGGGTGCTGTGAGTAAGAGCATCCTCACCAGCGCCCCACGTCACTGCTGAGCTCACCCCGGGAGGGGCCGGGGCCCTCCACCCCCACTAATGCGCGGGGAGCTGGAGATGGCCGGCGCTGCTAATGGCAGTAATTGCCCCGTGGTGATTGAGCTGATGATTTGTTTTACCCGGGCAGGCCGAGTTACGTCCGACCTGAGCCCATCCGCCCCGGGGCCATCCCGGGTGTGCAGGGAGCCAGGAGAGACCGGGGGGTGGCCAAACACGGGCTGGGTGTGCAGCTAGCCAGGAGAGACCAGGGGGTGGCCAAACACGGGCTGGGTGTGTAGGGAGCCAGGAGAGACCAGGGGGTGGCCAAACACGGGCTGGGTGTGCAGGGAGCCAGGAGAGACCAGGGGGTGGCCCAAACACGGGCTGGGTGGGCAACGGAGGGAGAGGGAGGTGGGAGCACCCCGGTCTGCCCCGGGACGTGGTTCTGGGTCCCACCGGACCTTGGGAGAGGTTTTCTGGTGTGAAGGGGGTCAGGAGGGGCCACAGGGCAGAGCCTAAAAGCCAGCACGAGGTTTTGGGCATCGGGAAGGGACGTGGGGCCCAGCAGAGCTCAGCACACCCTCGGGGCTGGCACCACAGAGTGTCCCTGCTCCTCATCCTCCTGCGCCTGGAGCTTGCATCATCCCAGTGGGAATTGCCTTCTCACCACGCCGGAGGGGCCGGGGGACGCAGCTGCCACCAGCCTGGTGTCACAGCCGGGCAGGACAGGGCCACCCCTGCGGCAGGACGGCCTGGAGAGGGGCGTGGGGGAACCGGACAGGGCGGCTCCGGGAGTCCCCACGCCGTGTGTCACACCCGGGGAAGACCTTTTAATTGTCCCCTGGCAGGACACGGGCTGGAGAAGGAGGGGAGGAGGCGCCGGGTGCTTTGTGATGTCCATCTGCCCGATGTCCCTCTGCTCCAGCCGCAGTCACCGGGGCCGTGTGCGGTCAGTGCGTGGTCAGTGCGCGGTCAGTGTGTGCCCATCCCCTGCACACGTGTCCCCGGCGTGATAAGGACAGCCCAGATAAGGACACGGATGTCCCTGTGGCCGGTGCTGAGCTCCAGCTCCGCACTGTGGGGCTCTGACCCAGCCTCGCCCCTTCCCCAGCTGTGCCAGGGCTCGGCAGTGCCCGCGGGGGTGGGTCCCCCTGTGTCACAGCCCCCCGTGGGTGGGTCCCCTCTGTCACAGCCCCTGCATGGGTGGGTCCCCTCTGTCCCAGCCCCCCCGTGGGTGGGTCCCCTCTGTCACAGCCCCCCCGTGTCCCCCCTGTGCTGGCATGTCCCAGTGTGGCTCACGGAGAGGTCGGGTCCGGCCTCACACCACCCACTGTTCATGTCCCCAGTGCTGTGACCCCGCTGCTCAGTGGGGTGAGGTGAGCCCAGAAATGCCCCTTCTCACCCCTCCGAGCCCCAGCCCCGCAGAGCAGCACCCCCTGCGCCACCAAACTGCCCCAAACCAGCCCAAAAGCCGAAGCAGGAGCGGGGTATTTGCTCTCAGAGGGGTTGTTGGAATTTCTCCCGGTGACTCCGCGGCTCGGACAGCCCCAGCTGGAGCAGGTAACAAATCCCCCTCGCCGTGCCCTGTTCCTGAGGTGTTTCAGGGTTACATCAACCTCCGTGTCCTGCGCTTTCTCCCAGGCAGGCTCCGTGTGCAGAGCAGCCCTTTGGGGTTATTTGTGTTCATGGCTTCGGGGTTTTCGGAGCCCAGGAGGGGACAGAGCCCCGTGAGAATGGCTTTGGGTTAAAATGCAGCTTCGAGCTGGGTGAATTTTTGGGTTCCCAAAGCCCACGAGCCGCAGTGAGTGTGAGTGGTGTGCTCAGCTTCACTCGGGGTGGGCTTCACTCAGGTTGGCCCCAGCCCCGCGGTTGTGCAGAGCCAAGTGGGGCTTTTACCTTTTAAACTGACCTCGGGGGCATTTTGCTGCCTGCTTTGAAATCCAGGGTGGTAGGAGGAAAATAATGTGGCTGTTTCCCCCTGATGGATCCCTGTGTGTCCCAGGCCGGGCTGTTTCCACAAGATCATGGAATGGGTTGGGTTGGACGGGACCTTAAAGACCTCATCCCACCCCTTGGCATGGATAACCCGTGCCAGGGCCTCACCACCCTCACAGGGAGGAATTTCTTCCTAAAATCCAACCTAAACCCACTCAGTTTAGGGTCATTCCCCCTTCTCCCACTTGTCCTTGTCTTCTTTCACTGCAGAGCCCTCAGCAGCTCTTCTTGAGTGGAAGTACAGCTTCATCTTGGCTGAAATCCTGGCAGAAAGTGGGGATTTGGGTTAAAATCCTGGGCTGAAAGCAGAGCAGGTGATGGGAGCGCGGAGGGCTGAGATCCTGGGAGCTCAGGGTGCAGCTGAGGCTCTGATTCAGGATGTTTCCAAGCCGGTGAGCACGTCTGTGGCTCAGCCTTCCAACTCTGACTCCCAGCCACAGGAAGGATTTAACAGCTTTCAGGAAGAAGGGAGTGGGGGAAATTCATCCCTCTGATCCCCTCTGGAGGGCTTTGGAAGGATGAGCAGAGCTCCTTGGGGCTCCCACCGCGGCACGGAGCGTCCTGGCAGCAAAAGGAAACGCCAGGACCTGATCCAAAACCCTCACCGGGAATTTTTCCATCGGCTGCGCCGGGCCGTAGATCAAACCTCGGGTGACCTGCGGGGCTGACAAAGGGAGAATGGACTTTTGGGGTTTGTTTAATGTCCCTGGGGCTGGGAAAGGACGTTCCCGGCCTCCGTCCTGTCCTCCCTTTGTTCCCGGGTTGGGCACTGTAGCGCGGAGCCCCGGCTGGGGCTGTGCTGCCCCGGCCTTTCCGCCTTCCCCTCTGGCAGCCGCTTCCAAGCTGCTGGAATTTGGTGCTCACAAGGATTTTTGGGGGGCTTCGGGGCTGTGCATGTGGCGGGGGGGGCTGTTCTGTGGGGTTTTCCAGAGGAGGGGCTGAGGATGCAACGCCAGCATCTCCCTGGCGAGGGGAGAGGACCTTCCCCCAAAAAAGGCTGGAGGAGGATCCACTCCTGGCTCTCACAAGGCTCCACCCGTGTGTCCCCTGGCCCCAGCCCGGTGTGGGCAGGGGCTGCTGGCCGGGATGGGAGTCGGGAACGCTGGAATCAGGGCTTCCCCAGCCGGAGATGGAACGAACGGGAGCAGGAGGAGGGATG
>VZTH01007930.1:15201-74624 GCA_013397815.1 Aleadryas rufinucha | reverse complement strand
TAAGATGAGAGGGAGAGACCAGTTAAGCAAGTATATAACCATAGATACTGGTTAAGCCAATACGTAACAAGCCACTCCATTGAAGCACTAAGTCATAGTCAGGAAGTGAGTAGGAAGGGCTACTGAATTTCAGAACAGCCTCTCATTTGTTGATGTAAGTTTCATCAGTTTTGCAGGTAAATCCCTTCCTTTTATATTGTTTGAAAGTTACTCTGGGTTTGCAATCTTCTGCTAAAGCACACAAGGTCTTTTTCTTGTTCTCATTACTTCTAACAGCTGGATGGATAGCCTGTATACCACAGAGCGTGTAATAAATAATGAATCACTTTGAAACATTGCTTTCATGAAAAGCCACATACAAATATGATGTTTACTTGTAATTTGTTTGAGTTATAAAAACACTAGCTGAAAGGGTGACTTCTCAATAAATCTGTTAGAGTACTGGGTAATGGAGCCTAGCTTCTTTCCTTTTCTTATATTTTAATTTTTCACTGACATTAATTTATGAGCCCTTTCCAAAATTATACTCTAAGGCACATTTTTTAGCAAATTCCCCAAGTGAAATGCATCTGTGGAATTGTCACCAGGTTTGCTTCAATTTTTAATATCAGTTTTTCCCAGTTTCAATTCAATGAGCAACAAATAATAGAAAAATATCAGCATTCATGATATTTACATTTGTTTCCCAAATGTGTCAAAGTACTTAATACCATAAGGATCAGTTAGTGAGCTCAGTTATTTGGGGGTTTTTTTCCTCCATAAATAAAACAATAGAAGTCATTATTCTAATTAAAAATTGAATTAATCAAAACTGGTAAAGAATGTTGTACTGACAGTTTCACCAGAGTTTCAGGAACATTTATGTATTTTTAACCAGATACTTAAACCTTTTATGGATCCCCAGACTGGTTTAGCTATACAAGCTTCCTTTTTTCTTTACCTGCTCCGACCCAGGAGACCCAGGTCTGCAGGAACCACAGATCTTGAAAGGTTACATTCTCCATTCCTTGAGCACATCAAGATTAGCAACTGGCCACAATTACAACTATGAAGTGTGGGGTTTTGACACACAGAGAACCTCGAATGCCTTGCAAACAGCACCAAGGTCCCAAGAATTAGTGGTAGGTACAAGGTTTTCAGGTCAAAATTGCCCATTCCAGTCTCAAAGTCTACCTTCAAAATCCTTCTTGCTGTGATCAGATGCTCCTTTATCAAGTATTGTCTGTCTCACAATTGGAATATTTTGGTCATTTACACTCTGCTTTGCAGACCAAGAGTCTTGTACCAAATCTATGGCATTTGGTGACTCCATTTCATTTCTATAATTCACCATTTTTTAACGTACTGATGCAAGTTCCACTGAAGTCTGTTACAGTAATTCTGTCAGGCCCTGAAGCAGCCCCTTTGAATTGGGATTATACACTTCCTGATACACAGAAGATACAAGAGTTATTATTTGTAATTTTATCAAAATAGATTTGTGTGCCAAAAGCTTTCTGACTGCATTTAAAGTACAGACTCAGATCAGAGAAAGATGGAAACAAAAATGTGGGGTTTGGATGAAAACATTCTTAAATGAAAGAGGAGATAAGACATTTTTGTCCACGGTCAAGAACTTTTCAGTGAAAGCACTTTTCAGATTTGACTGATCAGTTTCAAGATATCTGTAGGTACTGAGATTCAGAGTTAAAGAAGTTTGTAAACATGTTGAGGGAACCACTGAAATCCACAGGATTATCCTGATGAGCAATTAGTTATCCATATGGGAACTTGAACTACTGAAAGTAGAGCCCAACTGCAACACAGTGATGCAATCACTAAATAGTGATAGCAATGGACATATAAACAGAGAAATACTCTCTGTTTTAAACAGATATCATTGCACATACTGAAAATAAGATATTTGTATCTAAGCAGCACTGGCTGAAACAAATGACAGTGATACAAACAGAAGAAAGAACAATGCCTTGTATCATATACATCTGTGTACAAGGGCTACAAAATGCCCAAGCACTTGAATCCCTTGAACTGAGATAATATGTTTATATTGTATCTTCGAAAAGGTCCAGATTACCCTGTTAGTCCAGTAGTCTTCCCTTTCTGTTCCAAATCCTTTGAAACTGCTTCAAAAGGAAGAGTTTTTCTTGAAATTTGAGGTACTTTTTTAATCCCATTGATTTAAACTTGTTTTAAAACAAGAAAAAATACTCCAGTCAGTTTCAACTAAGTATTATGGTACTGTGTTCAATAACATTCCTGAATGTGCATTAGTCAAATTAAAAAAAAAACAACAAACCAATCTACTTCTCCCGTGAAGTCTGAAACCACTCATAAAATAACAACTTGTGACTAGAAACGACTGTCCTGGTGAAATTGGACATTATTTCAGATCAGAAGTATTGACATTGTGCACTTCATCATTCATTGTGTAGGTTTTCTAATTTGACAATTTTACATAAATTCAGGAAAAGTTTAATGAGATTTAACTACCATAGAGCTTGCACTTACACATTATTTTCATAAGCTCCTGAATATTCTGTCTAAGATTATGACTAAACCAAAAAAACCACCCACATTTCCTTCACATTCCACCAAGGATATATCTACTATGATACCAATTTCCCAATTAATTACAGGCACTGTTTTCAAATTCCTGGTAGCAGTATATGTGCTTTTAAAATCACCTCCTATCAGTTGACATTGATGAGAGGAATTACTTCAAAGGGGATAAAATTGGAATAATTTTACATTTGCTTTCAATTTGTCTGCAAATGCTATTTCAAGCTCTCTGACTTAACAGTAGAGAAATAATACATTTTCTATTTTTATTTAGACAGATTATTTAATTTGAAAATACCAAATTACATTTCTTGTAGATCACTTATAAATTAGATCACAGAATTAAGAAGCAGCTCTGAAATGTGCCCTGCTGTCTGTATGCAGCTTATTGGCTGCTAAAAAGCTGACACTTATTTTAGTATTACTGGCTTTTACAGGAAGGATTTCCACTTTTGTTTTTCCTCTGTTCACCCATGCACTATGTCTTGTGTTATTTAAGACATCAGTGAGTAGGTACAGACTTTAATTTTCTTGAAAGAATGGAGTAGTGGAGTAAGAGAACTGAGATGAACGTTTGTAGAGACTGGCCAATTTTAAAGATGGAATTTAAAAGCTCTGTAGAAGGCAGGTCTCATGTTTACTCTGAAAACTTTAGAAGCATGAACAAGCATGGTAATATCATGGTTTAGTGGGTTTCTCCCTGTCAATGGCTGCCCATCTATATATGCTTAATTTTCATTGTCTAACTTGCATTGTGAAAAAAAACCCACGCTAGTTTAAATCACATTTTATGTGGCTTTTATAACAAGCTAAGCAGATGTAGACTTTAATTAGGTTTCTGTAAGTATTATACGGGAGATCTAGTAATTGTTCTGACAAGAGTTCTATTAAAAACTAGTTTAAAGCTGATACATTTCTCTTTATTCTTGAGATTTGCAATTGACTGACACTAGTTTCAACATTTTTGTTATTACAGACCATGCACATAGCAACAGACTAATTCATTGCCCAAATAGGGTCATGCGACTTGTGTAGATATTTCAATTATACTACTCAAAAATTAGTGCTTTTAAAAAAATTTTTTAAAGGTTTGATTTATCTAATTTTAAATCCTCATAAAATCCAATCAATTTTTCAAGATTTTTTTCCTCCAGAAATCATTGATTCTTTAGCCAAAATGTACAGACATGATTGAAGAGAAACTGAGTCCAAATAGTACCAGTTTTTGATAAATCAATTTGCCCAGTGCCACAGAGAAAATTAATTTGTACTGCTTAGGATCAGTTCCTGGTAGTGATACCTGGAAGGCCAGTTTTTCACATTGTTCTCTCTAGATATTTTCAAGGAAATTGCCACAGTTTAATCACAATGGGATTTTCTTCAAATTTTTTTTGTCAGTTCCTATGTGGTCGAAATTATGCACTGAAAATCATGTTTGTCATAAAAACATGAGTACCATACCTACTAATAATAGTGACATCTAACATAAAGTTCATATTATATCTTTGGATCATGGTTAACAAAATACAGTTTCTGTGTGGTTCAGTTTAGGGCTTAAGATTTTTACCATTTGCTTTTATTTCTGTTTGGTTTTAATTCAATTTGCTTCCTAAATTCTTAGTAGATGGTGGTATCCATGGATCTATTAATATTACATTACTCATCTGAAGTTCATCATGGGAAAGAATCAGTCATCAGAGGCTTCACCAAAATTCTTTAGAGGTTTCCTCTAAAGACAGAAGTCCTAACAGAACAAAGTTAAAAGCAGCATGATGTTGGATGGTGCAGGTTTTCTGGTGAAGGTATAGAAGCACGTTTTTCTAAACTCTCCTGAAACTGCTTTTGTAAAGGTCTCTTCCATGCTATCAAAAAAAAAATCTTTCCTAAACTAAGTTTGAAAACTTAAAGCTCCTGAAATGCTTTCTCAATTTCTACTTTTTTTTCCCCCAATAACGTAACAGAAAATGTTCTAGTAAATAATGGACCATTTGCATCCAGACAGGTTAACATCAAGCCATCATGACTGGCACTGCAGGTCCAAGTGGCAAAATGTGAAAAACAACTGAACATGGATTAAACTCATCCGTTAGTCTTTGGTTTTTCTTGCATCCTTTTCAGTTCAAACCCAAACTCACTACAAGCCATCTTCACCATGGTTTCAGAACGTTCATACAGTCAGTAATAGCTCCAAAAGTGGTTCAGAAACTTCTCTCCCTCCTTCGCTTTCTCCCTTTGCTCTGGGATCTCTTGTGATATGATGCTTGATTGTCTCCAAGGTCTGCAAAGACACCTGTGGCCCACTTGTGCATCAGTTTGCTCATGACTGCGTGACTTTATTGCTGGGGTGAAGCACTGGCAGCCTCCACTCACCACACTTCTCTTTCAGCTTTGAGGTTTACTTGGTTTTCTGTTTCCTATGTGGATGGAAATTACTAACGTGATTTCAAGATCATAATGCCCATGTAGGCATGTTCCTTCTTTCTTGGGTATGCGATTGGTCACTGACACACTGTAAGTTGTCATACAAGGTGAATTATAAATGGTAGAAATGCTAGCCTATAGATGAGGGTGTTCCTATGCCAATTGTCCACCAGTTCAAAGGCCCTTTTCTGTGAGCTTGATAAATGGTGGGTCTCCATTCAGACGGATTTATTGCTCAGGGACAGATTTCCCCAGAAATCCAATAAGCATATCAATCAGTTTGGTCTTGTTCAGCTCATGGTATTCAAAAAAAGGTGAATCTCTGATTTATCTACTCCCCTTTATAGATCCTAACCCACTGTGTTCAAAAAAAAAAAAAAAAACAATGACATGCATTACTTTTATGTCTTATATTAAGATCCTATAGTTTGAATTATAGTTTTATTTTTTTTCAGTTCTTTTTGCTTATTTCTCATGCTGTTAGGTGATGCTGATCAACAATGCAGAAAAGAGTAAGGGAAAATATGCAGTTTCTGCATCAGGGTCTTCACTTTACAATACATTTGCTTAGCACTTATTGCAATGGAGCTTTGATGTCACTGGCTTCTGGAAACAACTGGGAATACCAGTATTCAATAACTACAATAATGCACAACTTCCTTACTTGCTTCATTTTAATCAGTATAATTCAAATAGAAGAGTTCACCATAAAGCAGTATATCTTTGTTCTGATTTGCTCTTACTTACAAAGTAAAACAGGAAAAATGCAATACAGATAGTGTCAGAGAAAGAAAAAATAGAACATGCTCTATTTTGTCTTTCAATCCCGTAATTTCAATTTTTTAAGGACAGCTTACTTACAACAGGTGTTCAAAAGCTAGTTCAGTTCTGGTCGCCTGAAATTTCTCACAATAAAAGGCTTATTTTTAATTGCGTACAACTTTGCCAGGCACCAGGCTACAAGCTGAAATTTTTCATGCCAAATGTCTGACTCAGATTGAATATTGATTTTCCTTTCTTCAGAACTTCAGAAAAAAACAAAACAAAACAAAACAAAATAAAACATTAGTTGTTTCTGAGATTTGCACAAATCAGCAACAGAAATTGACTGGACCTATATTTTAAATATATAAATCTATACAAAGTGTCATGTATTCCTTTAGTGTGTTCTGTAGATAAAATTATCTGTATTTGTGAAGCACTAGTACTTTGCACCACAGAAACCTGGAGAAAATCACCAGTTTTATTTTCATTACAATGTTTGAACGAAGTGTACTTGTAAGGCCACAAGGTTAATGAGAGATAGAAATAGGAATAGTGAAGATTAACTCTTATCGGAAGAGATAGCCATGTCAAGGAAAAATTAGTATGTGATCATGCAGTTAAATACTCAAAAAGTACATGGACAAGAGGACATAAAGATTTCACACACAGTCTTAACTCTGCTCTTCTCATGTTTTTAAGTATTAAACTTTAGATTCTTATAGTTCTTTGTTTTGTTTTGCTTGTTTGCTTTATACTAAAAGCTGTCTGGAACTATAGCACAGTATTAAAAAATACATGTCATAGCATTTGCACCAGTAGAAAAAAGTCTGTTTCTTTGACACTTTATCCAGTTTACTATCAAAAGAGTCACATCAGTGATCTACACTGTCTGGAATCCTAAAAGCCCAGAGCTGCAGCTGTATCTTCCCAGCAAGGTAACTGGGGACTGTAAATAACCATCAAATATATCTTCCAAATGAGTTCTCATCCAGGTGGGGTTTTGCGAGCTGTTGAACAAATGGATGGATAATTTCTTTGGGGACTCCATGGTCAATAAAGAAACTGCAGCAGTAAACTAAGATGGATACTACCCCAAAAAAAAACAAGATGGAAAGGCCCTTTCTTAGAATAATTCTGCATAAACCCTTCTGTAAGCATCAGGAAAACTCTAAATATAGGCCTTAAACTAAACTGTAGTAAAAGCTTTTTTAGTAAGGGAACACACCTCAGACCCAGGGGCTGGTTATTTGTTGTTGTTGGTTGGTTTTTTCTTAAGAAAGACTGTGTTTTTAAGTAACACTGTAATCTGATCTCACAAAATGCATAATTACACCATGAAAATTTTAAACATAGAAACCTATGAGACATTAGAATTTTGCCTCGGATGTTTATATAGCCATATAGATATTTATTGGTTAGATGTCCTACATCATGACTTAAATCTGTGACTTCTTTAATATTGTGAATTATAGTCCTTCACATAAATGTTTATTGGCAGTAGACTTCAGTTTCTGTCCTTCACATTTCCCATTACTCAAACTCCTCTGAGAGGCCAACTAGCAGCAAGCATTAAAAAAAAAAAAAAATACACACACACACACACAAAAAAAAAAAAAAAAAAAAAAAAAAAAAAAAAAAAAAAAAAACCAAACCTGGGTGGCTGTTTAGCCTAACTTTCCCTAAGCAAATGTTCTTTTTTTTATCAGCTCAGTTAGTTGTATCTAGGGTGACCTTTTCCCAAGCAGAGTCTCAGTGATGGACATAGGTTTAAAGATGCCGAAATCGTTGCTATTACCAAGAGGGGGTCCAAATAATCGTATGTGAGCTCAATAAATCTTTGTAAATATTGTAACATGTTTGCTTAAAAGAAAAGACAGGTATCGTACATGAAAGCTAACTTCCACTGTTTCCACCAAACACTCCTTAATAGCTGCATAAAGAAATGTGATTAAAAGCAGGAGTCTGTGTCAATTTCCATTGAATTGTAGAATGGTTAGGGTTGGAATGCACCTTAAAGAGCATTTATCTCCAATCACCCTGCTACGGGCAGGGACAGCTTCCACTAGAAAGTGTGTCCTTTCTTAAGTATAAATAAAACTTAAGTTTCAGGATTTCTTTTCAAACAGCCTATTTTCAAGCTATGCTCTTTAAAAAAAGGAAATTATGTTTAGATGCAGTACAACTGCTTTAAAAGCCACAAACTACCAATGTATTGCCTCTTTTCCTGGAAAAGATGACCTCAGTTCTAAGCGTTTCCACAGCAGAAGTAATTATCTTTGGAAATGTGGTCAGGTCTCATATGGAATCAGTCTTGCCATTGCATGTAATATGTCTAGCACCAAAGCACGTCTTTTCCCGATGGACATAACATTTACTGGTACTCATTTGTGCACACCCTCAGATACCTAGAGAACTGAACTCCTGGGGGGTGTGGGTGATGGATGCTGTTGGGGTGCAGCTGCCAAAATGCACACAGGGACCCAGTGTAGCACAATCCTTACCCAANACAAAAAAAAAAAAAAAAAAAAAAAAAAAAAAAAAAAAAAAAAAAAAAAAAAAAAACACCTGGGTGGCTGTTTAGCCTAACTTTCCCCAAGCAAATGTTCTTTTTTTTATCAGCTCAGTTAGTTGTATCTAGGGTGACCTTTTCCCAAGCAGAGTCTCAGTGATGGACATAGGTTTAAAGATGCCGAAATCGTTGCTATTACCAAGAGGGGGTCCAAATAATCGTATGTGAGCTCAATAAATCTTTGTAAATATTGTAACATCTTTGCTTAAAAGAAAAGACAGGTATCGTACATGAAAGCTAACTTCCACTGTTTCCACCAAACACTCCTTAATAGCTGCATAAAGAAATGTGATTAAAAGCAGGAGTCTGTGTCAATTTCCATTGAATTGTAGAATGGTTAGGGTTGGAATGCACCTTAAAGAGCATTTATCTCCAATCACCCTGCTACGGGCAGGGACAGCTTCCACTAGAAAGTGTGTCCTTTCTTAAGTATAAATAAAACTTAAGTTTCAGGATTTCTTTTCAAACAGCCCATTTTCAAGCTATGCTCTTTAAAAAAAGGAAATTATGTTTAGATGCAGTACAACTGCTTTAAAAGCCACAAACTACCAATGTATTGCCTCTTTTCCTGGAAAAGATGACCTCAGTTCTAAGCGTTTCCACAGCAGAAGTAATTATCTTTGGAAATGTGGTCAGGTCTCATATGGAATCAGTCTTGCCATTGCATGTAATATGTCTAGCACCAAAGCACGTCTTTTCCCGATGGACATAACATTTACTGGTACTCATTTGTGCACACCCTCAGATACCTAGAGAACTGAACTCCTGGGGGGTGTGGGTGATGGATGCTGTTGGGGTGCAGCTGCCAAAATGCACACAGGGACCCAGTGTAGCACAATCCTTTCCCAAAAGAAAGCACTAGAAATCTACCTGATATAGCAGTAGTGGATGAGAAAAGAAGGGATAGTAAATTATTAAATTCAACTAAAGGAACCTAGAGCTTAAATGGATATCTCATGTGAGGATGTGTAATTTAACTTATTTGTAGTTAAGTAACTACAGGAGTAAAGTAGACATTGGCAAAATTAAGGCAAAACTCGGACAGAGTTGATTCATTGGGTGGACGGTTGCAAATCATTCTAGAGCATCAAAGAGACAAAACTTGTCAAAAGAGTCTACATAAATTAAAAATAATAGGTGTGCAGGATTCGTTTTAATGAATTTGATTAAACTATAATGAATTTTAAATTAATTATTTTCTATAAATAATTATAATAATGATAATAAAAAATCGTTTTCACACTCCATTTCCATTAAAAAGGGTTAATATAACCCACTAAGGACAAAAGAAATTTGTTATAGTCTTCATTGAAGATCAGAGTTGAGATTTAATCTAAGAAAGGATTTTTTTTCCATTGGTTAATATTTTTCTAATTTGCCTAAGACAGGCTTGAGCCAAGGTTTGCATTGTCATGACTTTTTTTTTGTATTAAGCTGAACAAAACCAGACTAAAATGTAATTAAAACTTCATGTGAATTTAGTTTAACATCCATTTTAGCATCCAAGCATTTTCTATCATATTTTAATTGCTAGAACATTTTTTCTTCCTAACTTAGACACCCTCACTGTTTCCAAGGTGTGTGTACTATTTATACATTAATAATACCTCTAAATATATTTTATACCTTTAAATACCTATTTGCATCTGTTCTATGACAGTATTTCTGTTTAGGTGATGCCTTGATGCTCACCTGTGTCTAAGTCTCAGCTGCCTACTACTGGAAGGTTTTTACTGCTCTCTCCCAAAGCAAGCATTGCACCAGTAGCATCCCTGAAGAACCTGTGAGTCTGGCTGACAAGAATAGTAACATTTCTAACCTTTAATTCTTTAGCCACCTTTATTTGGGTTTCTCAACTGAGGCCAGACCTGAAAGCAGTCTTATGCACACAATCAATTTATGGCTACTCAATCATAATTTATTGCCTGTGAGGCACATAATAAATGGCTGGGGCTAACATGGTGTGATGTGCTCAGCAGTTCGTGAGCAGGCAGACAAAGCTGATCTGCCAACCAAACTGGCCAGGCAGTTGGCAAATATGCAGGAAAGTGCCAGCCCTTGAGTCGCTCCTTGCAGCAGACTGAGCTTTTATGAATTGCCACCTTCCTCCTTTCTGATTTTGCATCTTCCCATATAGCAGTTTTCCTCTTGAGTCTAGGATGATTTTAGATTTTCTGCTTCAAGTTAGTCCTTTTGCCAATAGCAGTTGTGTGCTCCTGTGGGCTTTTTATTTCTACTTCTCAACTTGCATGAGCCAATCGCCCATGTTAACTGCCTCTCAAGAGCTGACAGAGACTGCCACAGCTCAGCATGATCTTCCCTTTATCAAAACTGGGGCAAGGATATGCGTGGGTCCTCTTTGCACATGTATCCTTATTCTCAGTTCTTAGAAGTTCATTGTCCAGCATCATTTGGAGACAGAGAGCAAAAGTGCAAGCACGGGAAAGCTGGTATTACTGTAGCTCTGCAGGTGAGGTTTAAAAGAGGCACAGGAAAAAAAATGGAGACTCCGAAGAACTAGCTGTCCCAGATCTGGGAAAGGCCAATGCATGTTCAACCAGGTTTGGAAGGGAGGTGTGGGGAAAGATGGTCCTGACCAGCCTCTTATAGACATGCCTCGGCTTGGTGCTTGCCCAATGCTAGGCCCAGGGGTGGCAAGGGAAGGCTACCAGGGAGGGTAAGGAGAGCACAGAGCTCACCTTCCCTCTCCCTGCCTCTGCTCTCTTCCCTTCCTCCATCTCTCTTTTCAATATGTCTTTTTAGGTCCGCCCTTTCTTTTCGTCCTCTTTCCCGTTGGTTCAATATGATCCTGTTCCTTCCTGTCTCCCCTCATTCCCTTTTGTCTTCTCACCTCAATTTCACTTCCTAACCCTGTTTCCCTGCCATGACACGACAATCAGTCTCCCTTGAGTCATCCTTACTTCCCCCCAACGTCCCCTATCACTCTGACGTCTTTCCCCCTTCCTCCCCCCAGCTCTGACGGACGCGGTCCTCTCACCCCACTGAACCCTCCTCCTTTATAAAGGGATTTTCCGCTTTTTAATCCACGAGACCCCCGTCGCAGCCTCAGCACTCGGCGCACCGTCGGCACCGCGGGGCAAGAGACGATCCTGCCTGTGCTCCTTCCCTCCCCCAGCCAGCGGGAAAGCCCCGGGCGGGGACAAAGCCCCCGGCGGCTCGGCCCCGACACCGCCCCGCGGGATGGGCGGNAGATGGGGAGGGGGTTCCGGGAGAGGCTGGGTACGGGGCAGCCGCTGCCTTCGTCGCTCGGGAGTTTTCCCCCGCTGTCGTTCGTATACGTCAACATTTCCGCCTTCCGACAGCTTTTAAGCTTTCCGTTTGCTTTTCAAATTGTGAGAGAGAGCAGATTGATACTTTTCATGCTGGACAATTAAATGTTGCAAAAAAGAAAGCGCAGATTTTAAAATACGGGAGATGTTGCAAGGGGGAAAAGACTCAGCATTCCAATACAAACACTTAAAAGATGTGTTTTGCTGTTGTTGCTACTACTTATCCATATTTCCAGTATAACTTAAAGCAGTTTTGTCTTCAAACTAAACAGAGACGTTTGTAATAGTCCACATGGCCAAGATCTTCTATCCCTTGTACCAAACTAGTCCGTGACTGAAAAGTTCCCATACATTGAGGACTTGGTGACACCAAAATAATTCAGTGCTCAATAACTGGCCTCTAAGAATAGTGTAGCTTTCAGCCATGTCATTCATTCCCCTTCGTATTCAGAGACTGTAACCATTGGTTGTTGCTCCACAGGAGTTTTAATTGGCATGTAACATTAATCTCAATTACATCTGAAATTCTCATTTCATAAATTCTCATTTCATAAATTCACCAGAATAGTCTCTTTACTAACCATCTGAGGGTTTTTGTGCACTGATTCTAAATAGCAGGTTTGTTAAAAGCAGATGTATTATTGCATTCTCTCCAGAGGTCTTAATGAAATAGCGATAAAAGAAACAGTTGGGACTTCAACATGGCTTTCCATGTGGAGGGACTGGTGGCCATAGTTGTCTTCTACCTGGCAATCCTGGCAGTAGGGATATGGGCTGCTTGGAAAACCAAGAACACCGGCAGTGAAGGAGATCGCAGCGAAGCTATTATAGTCGGTGGAAGAGACATTGGTTTGCTAGTTGGTGGATTTACAATGACAGGTATGTAAAAAAACAACTTTTTGTTTTGTATAACTTGTCAGTTTTCCATCTGAATGAATTGTAGTCTGTGCGTTGAATAATGCAAAATGGGGAAAATAGATATACTTTTTATCCAATTGCTCAGTGAACAGCCAAATGTAGCATCTGTATAAAAACAAATATTTGTAAATCTTACAGGAAGAATATATTTTCATTAGTGTTCATTGCTTCCATATTCATCTGTAGATCAGATATGAACAAAAGTATGAAATTAATATAAATTAATAAGGAAGTTTTAAAATTACTTATTGTTTTTAAAACCATCCAAATTTGTGCATTAGTTTTGGGTTTGTTTAATCTGAGTAAAACAAAGTTTAAAGCATAACTCCAAACTTGTAATTGTACAGATTTCAGCAAACTTATTTTGTGGGTTCTTTTAGCTTCTTTTTCAGCAGTTTGACAAAACATGCATTACTCTCAATAGTAGTATCAGTAAGAAAAGCCTGGGTGAAGGAAGAATTCTTCACTGATTTTGTAAACAGTGCTCTCTGACTCCCAGAGCCAGTCAAACCATATGTCTTACCTGAGTAAATGAGATATTCACAATACAGTCCAAAATCTCAAAACTTGTATTACAGTATTGGAACAAAAATGCATTATAGGAAGAGTGATTTTGCCCACCATTATTATTAAGGCAATTTAATTTTTAAGCATGCTTTTTTTTTTCCTTAATTTAATCTAAATCCTATTCAGGCAAAGCCCTTTCAATTGTCAAGTTGAATTTATCTGACTATACTTATGTTTTGCTGTTTTGTCCTGTTCTGCTTTCACAATTATCTAATAAGGAAGAGCCAGGTAAAACTTGGGACAAAATTCTGCATTCTTTATTTGAGATAAATTCACATTCTTTTGCAGGGGCATTTTGCTCATTCGAAGACTGAATATTTATATATTGAGTAAAGAATGTTTGTAAAAGTCAATAAAGTTTGAATACAGTCAGATGTTCTACTTTTTGCAGTATGCTGTAATTTACTGTATCACGCATCCATCGGCTACTGATGCATAAGATATGACGAGATTCTGCTCACAGCAAGAGCTGGTTAGACTGCTTTCTGCTGAATAAAATGTTTTCAAGAGCACTGAAATCAGAATATTTTGCAGAAATATTGGTTTCCACAAAACAATAAAAATTAAATTGAGGGAGTCAAGATAAAAAATGGCATTTCCCACAGAAGGGGCTACAACTTACATCTTTGCATATCAAAGCCACAAATTCTGGTTTCCTTAATCCTATTTTGCAGGAATATTTTGTGTATAGCTGAAGCACAGATGAGACCTGAACTGGGATTTCCTGTATCAGGCAATTTCTGTGGCCACCACAATTCACACCCACACATGTTCATCCTGTATCGTGCAAGTACTAGAGATGGCGCAGCATCTAATCCTTGCAGTAGAATATCAGACTGATCCCAAAGCCTTTGGGTAGCTAAAACTATCATGGATTTTATACTGTCAGGCCTGACACTTTTCTCCCCTATGCTTTCCTTAAATATGGAAATTTAAGCTTGATATGTCAACTAACCTACACTTTCAGCCACAGCAAACCACACCTGGCACATAAAGCCAGATGTGGGCACAAATCTGCTGAACCAGGGGTTAGTCTGAGTTTTGTCTCGGTGAGAGTGTTTGGGGCACGCAATTTCTAAAGTCGTAATAAAACAATTATGAAAGTAAGCTGATGAAAATCTGCAATAATTTTTACAGGTTTTTAATTTTTACAAAATGGACACATTGTTCAAGGACATACTTGCTTTTTAAAAAATGATTTATGCTGATTTTGCACCTCACAAGCATGACTATACACAATACATGACTATTCCAACACTGTCTTTGTATTATTCAGGTTTAATTGTCTAAATATAAGTTAGAAAGCAAAGCCTGCCCCACAAAAGGAAAACAAGAATTTTTTTAAAGATCTCCAGAAAGGAAATTGTTTGTATGTACATGAAGCACTTTGGGTTATGAGATAAGGCCTTATTCTGTCTTTTTTGCCTGAGACAAACATTACAGTGTTCCACAGGTATTGGCATTGAAAGTGGTAGAAGTTTCTAGGGCTACTTAGTGGAGCAGATGACGGTACTTAGCCTATAAATTTAAAAGAAAATTCAGAACATAAGCATCACAGTCAAGATTCCTGAGTAATTACAGTTGATTTTCTAAACAACATTGAATAATCTTAAAGCACTACCTATGAATAACAGCTGTGGATATTTTTGGATATATAGTATGATCCTGAAGAAGAAAAAGCTGTATCAACCAGCTACTGAAATGCTGAACACAAAGCCTGTTGAAGGGTGAGTGTGTCTGCAAGTACAAAAATAGAAAGAGTGAAAAGGTTGAATTGTGGAGGGATCACAGCATCTCATATTAAAATGAACTAGTATCATACCATAGTAGACACATATTTAATCTGTGTATCATTTTTACATAATTATAGATAAAATGTTGCATTAAATACTAGACTTCCTTATTTTAGTGAATGAATTCTTTAAGAAGTGATATCTGCAACAAACTTGAATCTGATTTGATTTTGGTGATTGAGTTTAAACCTCAAAGGAAACAGTTGAGATTACATAACTAAATACTCACAAACATGACCCGGAAGGTCATCTCTTGATGTAATTTTTGCATTTTAGTTGGATAAAGCTACATATCCTTCCACATGAAAAAGAAACATTACACAATTATATTTTATTCTAATCCTCGGATCAGAATTTTCATTTTACAGAATTTGATGAGTTTATTAAATAATTTGAGTGGTCAGACAAGGAATTGTTCTGAAGAAGTGCCAAAAAATTCGGTTTTCTAGTGTATATCAATATATATCAAGAACTCAGAGATCAACTTCTGTGTGTCTCATGGGAACCAGAAGAAAAATTGCACTCCTTACCCTCAGTATTTGTCTGATCATTTTTTAAGGTGCATGTTTTAAATGGATTTTAGTATTTGCTGCATTTTTTTGTTCTTCAGACAGCAGGCAAAGAGATTAAAATAGATTACCACATGAATGCTTCCATAGATTATTAAATATTGTATTCCTTTTGGCTGATTTAGGTAAAAAAAATAATAATTTCACCAAAAATAAAGGTATTAAACTAACTTTAAATTGTGGCTTAGCAAATGAGGATCAGAAAATTAATATCTGAGGTTGAAATCCCATCCTATCTTATCCCTTTACTTCACTTCTAATGTATTTACCTGTGTCAGTGTATGTGCTGACTACCCATTCAGTCCATCAGAAGCAGACAAACAGCACCTTCCTAGAGCTCTGTGGTCCTTGACAGATGTTCCAGAACAGTCATGTGCACAGAAAAATTGATCAGCAGCAATTTTTCAAACCCCAATCCAGAAATCAAGAAATGAAATTAAAAATAAGGGCTGAATCCTTCATGCCACCTTATACAGCAATATCTGTCTGCAGGACAGACAGGGGAGAGTAGTGACCCCTACAACATCACACAGAAGGGAAGGGACTTGTTCTCCTGCAGAAGAAAACAAGGGAGCTAGTCATGGCATCCAAGTGCTCCTTGGAGAACACCTGACACCTCTGTAGCAACCCTCAGCAAACCAGTGCTGGAACTGGAAGCCCCCTTCACCACAGCTGCAGCAATGTTGGATATCTGTCCTGGACTATGGGATATTATTCCCACCTGTAACCAAGTATCATTCATGTAGAATTCATGCTTATGCATTTTCCAGGGAAAGAGACAAATATACTTCCCGTTCTAAGTATTTACTTTTGATATTGTGTACGGGTGCTTAGTCCATAAGGCTGTGCTGCTTGAGACACAATAGGCATCACACATCCCAGGTAGCCATGGATTTAAGGTTCAGTAGTGGCGTGTTGAAGGTTGAGTGGTGTCGCTCAGGGGTCCGTGTTGGGACCAGTACTGTTCAACAGCTTTGTCAGGGACATGGACAATGGGATTGAGGGCACTCTCAGCAAGGTTGCAGATGACACCAAGATGAGTCCTGTGGTTGACAATCTAGAGGGAAGGGATGCCATACAGAGGTACCTGGTCAAGTGTAAGAGGCCAAGTGTTGTATCCTCCACCTGGATCAGGGCAAATCCAAAGATGGATACAGGGTGGGTGAGGAGCGGATTAAGAGCAGCCCCATTGAGAAAAACTTATAATCACAGAATTATAGAATCATCAGGATTGGAAGAGACCTTTAAGATCATCGAGTCCAGCTGTCAACCCAGCACTACCACTGTAACCCCTAAACCACAACACTCAGTGCCAGATCCAGATGCCTCTTGAACACCTCCAGGGGCGGTGACTCCACCACCTCCCTGGGCAACCTACTCCAATGCCTGACCACCCTAACAGTCAAAAATTTTTTGCTAACATCTAATATGAATCTCACCTGTCTCAGCTTAAGGCCATTTCCTCTTGTCCTTTCACTGCACGCATGGTGGAAGAGACTGGCCCCACATAACTACATCTTCCTATAAGGTAGTTGTATAGAGCAATGAGGTCCTACTCTTCTCAAGACTAAAGAAACCCAGCTCCCTCAGTTGTTTCTCATCAGACATGTTTTCTAGACCTTTCACAAGCCTTGTTGCCCTTTGCTGGACACACTTGTGCACCTCAATGTCCTTTTTAAAGTGAGGGGCTCAGAACTGAACACAGTACTAGCAGTAGGGGGACAATCAGTGCCCTGGTCCTGCTGGACACACTGTTGCTGGTACAGGCCAGGCTGCCATTGGCCTTCTTGGCCACCTGGGCACTTCTGGTTCATGTTCAGCTGCTGTCAACCAGCACACCCAGGTCCTTTTGTGCCGGGCAGCTTCCCAGCCACTCTGTCCCCAGCCTGTAGCACTGCCTGGGGTTGTTGTGACCAAAATCTAAGACTCAGAACTTGGTCTTGTTGAACCTTGTGCAGGTGGCCTCAGCCCATCTCTCCAGCCTGTCCATATCTTACACTCCAGCAGATCAACACTGACCCAACTTCGTGTTATCTGCAAATTTGCTAATGGTAGACTTAATCCCCTCATCCAGACCATCAGTAAAAATATTAAACAGGACTGGGCCCAACACCAATCCCTGGGACAGGCTGAGAGAGTTGGGGTTGTTTAGCCTGGAGAGGAGAAAGGTCTGTGCAGACCTGATAGCAGCCTTACAGTACCTAAAGCAGGCTTATGGAAAAGATGGGGATTAGGGCATGTAGCAATAGGATGAGAGGTAGAGTTAGGGAACTGAAGAAGGGTAGATTTAGATTATATATTAGGAAGAAATTCTTTACTGTGAGGGTGGTGACACACTGGAACAGGTTGCCGAGAGAAGTTGTGGATGCCCCATCCCTGGAAGCGTTTAAGGACAGGTTTGACAGGGCTTTGAGCAACCTGGTTTAGTGAGTGGCATCCCTGCCCATCACAGAGGGGTCAGAAATAGAAGATTTTTAAGGTCTCTTTCAACCAAACAATTCTATAATTCTAGAACTCTGGTAAACAAAGTATCATACTCCCCTCTATCTTAATTCACACTGTCAAGAGTTGCAAAATCCCAAATGTTTGACAACTTTTTATGAAGATTATGTATCCTTGTTCTTCTCATTAAGAATCAGCCTCAACACATCTCCATGTTGTCCCATATGGGCATCACTCACCTCTTAGCTCTGTAGTACACAATAGCTCTCGATAACCAAAACTCTACTTGTAACAGGTCTCCTTGGGTCACTTCTTTTGTTGCAGTCTTTCTCTGCATGCACATCCCTCATAGAAGTCAATTATCCAGTTTCCAACAACAGAATGGTCCATTCCTGTGCTTCAAATTGCTGAAAGGGGGACAATTGTAATTCTCTGCTTGCTGGAGATCTTTGATTCTAAAGCCATAGTGAAATTCAGGAAAATACCCTCTAGTAGTACTTGAGAGATATCACAGTCAAGTGGAAAAGAGTGGTTATTTAGCTCTTAATGAAATTTCTTAAGGAATTTTATTAAATTTTCTTAATTTGTTTTTCTCTCCAATTGTTTGTCTTAAACACAAAATCAAGTTTGCTTGTATGATGGTGGATGATGGGAAAATTCTGAGGAATGTTTAAGGAAAATACATTTCAAACTATTGAGAGTTTTTACACAGAAACCGTAACTACTCTTATGTGAGAAAGTAAGGCTTCTGACACAAACCAAAACATCATTAAAAAAATCTAGGACTTGTAGTGGTCTGTCTGCCTTTGCTCAAACTGCAAACCTGGATTTTTAAAACTTACTCATTCTACATTAGAGATAATCAAAAAAGTTTTTGCATGGAATCTGCAAACAGGAAGAGATAAACTTTATTACTTGATTTGTTATGAAGTGCTTTTGCAGATGTGATCACAATACATTTCTGTGTTGGAGCTTTTCTCTCATATGTACTGTTGATCCCAAATTCTCAAATGTAGAAACTTCCCTTAAAGGCAGAGAATCAACTCATTAAGTGTCAGAGGTTGGTATATTAAAAATACTGCTTTTTAGAGAGAGAGAGAGAGAGATAAAGTCAGAAATATTGGAGATAGCACATATCCCTTATGGAATATGGCTCAAGGAAGCATAAAACAAATGAATAAAAGTTTAGAACTTTCATAGCAACACAAAAAGCACCACAACCCTATATAGAAATATTTTGAGAACTCAGAGTTTATCAGTATGCTACATGCAGCAACAATTTAAAATTTAACAAAGTTTTAAGGGCTTTTTTTTCCATGAAGGCCCTAGTAAATGAAGTGTTCATTAAACTTTTGCCTAATTTAAATGTTCTTCTTCAGATCTCCCCTTATACCTCTCCGTCATTTGGACTAATACAAACAGAATAGTAATGGTAAATTAGTGGGGGACTCAGCCCTCACATCTTAACTGACTATACAGAGACTTAGACACTTTGATGATTGCCTTAGTCCATTTGACTTCTTTTTCATATTCTTAGGCTGTAAATTCAAAGTAGGGCTGCCTTTAATAGAAGGATGCCATGCCTGGCTCTTGTATTGTTCATATAATAAAAAACAACCATACCGTACGTAATGACAATTTTATTATACAGTGTGTGAGCTCTTCTTTCTTTGTGGACGTTAAAGACTTTTCCATCTCTTCCTTTTCAGCCACATGGGTTGGAGGAGGTTACATCAACGGGACAGCAGAAGCTGTGTATGTCCCAGACTATGGTCTGGCTTGGGCTCAAGCACCTATTGGATATTCCCTTAGCCTGATTTTAGGTAAGCAAAGGCTAAAACTAATAGTCCCTCGTTTTAAAGAGTTCTGGTGTGGGGTCCTTTATTTGAAATGAAACAGCTAGGGTCTGAGAAAAGGATGCTGAGGTAAACTGGATCCCTTCTGCTGGTAGGTTTGGCTATTGACAAAAAAAACCAACCCAGAAATATCTCTATACATAGTTTGATATCTCAAGTCTGCTAAACTCCTTGTCAAGACCTATTTGATTATTACAACCATGTTGTTGTGGGTGGGGGGGGCACTGCAGAGAGAAGAAGTCCATATATGTGACCGTGTATCTCCCTGCAGAGCACAGACAGGAAAGAATTTCTGTAGGTATGATCCATACATGAAGGTTTGTGGGGAGGAATTATTTATCCTTCTTTAAAAAAATAAATAATCAAAATTATAAATACAAGGCTGGGAGAAATATTGTTGCTTCAAACTGGAAGGATTTAAGATTGATGTAATCTCCCTGTTTGTTCTCCATGCAACTTTTTTTCCTAATTTTCAAGCAATTTATTTTTAAAGGCTAGAATACCTCCTATTTCCTTTGACAGGCATTTGAACATCCTAATAGGTTATGTTTTCTTCTTCTTCAATTGTCTTTTCCAATGATGGCATAACAAGTAGAATAGGAAAAGGCTCCATTACCAAACCAAGAATAGCAAAAAAAAAAAACCCAAAAAAAAATGCAGGAAGGTTTCTGCATCTACCTGCCTAAAGACAGCATTCACATAAGAACTATAAATTGTGATGACAATGTGTGACCCAGTACCTTCTGTTCAGGGAACTAGATGAAATGAAGAAATACGAGTTATAAACGGCAAAACATAGAAATTTGGGAAACCTTCTGCACAATACGATGAATAAATTACGTATATTGTCATGAAGAACCCAATTAAGGGTTGCCAAATACCTTACAGTATGTCTTATTGGGAACTGACAGGGTTTCCAGTTCATTATTGTACCTTATACGGCAGTTTTGCTGTGGTAGAAGTCTACTTGCTTGCAGTCACGTGCAGGTCTCAACTACACAGATTTCCATACAAGGGCTCTTTCAGCTTTCCTCAGATAGGTCCTTTTTTTCCCAAGACAGAAAGAATTAGAGGAGGGGAGGTCTTTGCACATTTATGTACATATCCAGCCCATATATCAGCCAGTCAGAGCAGAATTGTGATATGTCAAAATTCCTTAACATACATAAGTGAAATAAGTGCATGACAAATATTCATGGAATCTGACACCTGCAGAACTCAGAAGACCTCTGACCTACCCTGCAGGTGTAGTAAAGTTGTTTTAAACACACATAATAAGTCTGAATTGTCCTGAAAGAATCAGATTTGCTGTGTGCACATTAAACCACATGTGAAATTCTATTTCTGATTCAGGAGTCTCAGACAATTTTATTTTTATAGTAGGACTATGTGAAAATTCATGCTGGATTCTGGTCTAAGAATCAACAGGATTAGGTGGAAAAGCCATCCCTTTAGGCTAATCCAAAATTAGACAAAACTCTGACAGCATCCATAATGGGAGATTACATAAACTGGGCTAGAAAAAATAAGAAAAATCTCTTATTATTATCAGACTATAGATACTAATGGAGTGTGTGTGTTTAAGTAATTCTGTAGACAGATATAAGAGATTCCAGATGCTATTTTAACTGTACTTTTTACTTTAAAACAAACAAGCAAACAAACAAACAGTATTGGTGACATTTTTTTACCCTTAAGTGACAATGAATGTTTTATCCCTTAATGGAAATGCATTTCTAAACTGCAGCTGGTGTCTTATGCTGCTTTTTCTTTGTAGGTGGCCTTTTTTTTGCAAAACCCATGCGATCCAAAGGCTATGTGACAATGCTGGACCCTTTTCAACAGCTTTATGGAAAAAGGATGGGAGGACTACTGTTTATTCCAGCTTTAATGGGAGAAATGTTTTGGGCTGCTGCCATCTTCTCTGCCTTAGGTAAGGAATAAGCAGTATAAATATTAATCTCATATAGGTAGAAATTATTAAGAGTATCAGAAATGTGTTAAAATTCTGGCTTCAAATGGTAGCTATTTAAGCCAAATGATCCAGGGTGTGACATTTTTAAGACCCATGCTAACTAGCAAATAAATCTTGTCATGGTACCCCTTTATTATTTTGATAAGGGAAAGACATGCGAAGTACCTATTCACTTTCATGTACCTTTAAGTTGCCCCTCTTCAAAGAGCATGAAAGGATTTAGGAAAAAAAATCTGTTAATAATGAGGGTGACATGAGTGATTGCAAGTACCCCTTTTTTGTTAAATCTGACCCAGCTTTTCTTTTACATCTCGGGGATGAGAGAAGCCAGTTGAAATTTCCCTCAATGATATGTAATAGCATTGCCAATGCATCTAAACAAAATAATCCTTAGCATAGAGGAGATCTACATATACAGAACATTCCATAACACAAATAATAGAAGTAAACCGGATGCTGATCAATAAATTGAAGAATTCTTCAATTCTAAATGGCTTTCTTGTTGACAAAATGAAGAAAATACTTAGGATTCAAGAAAGGATTTGGAGAACTGGTGAAACTATGACTCAATAGAAAATCACCCAACTACTCTTCCAGTCCTGAAAAAAAATCAGCTTCCAGGGTTTTTAATTATATTTCAGGCCTGAATTTAGAAACCCCTTTAAGAACAGAGAAAGCCCTTGAGTTGAAGCACCAGTAATTGACTTTTACCAACTAATCATACTAATAATGCACATGCATGTGGTAACGCCTTCTAGCATAAGCCATTTTAAACAAAAAATAAACTTTGAAGGTACTCTCCAACTGTGCTCTGATGAACTGTGAAGCAGTGGGGAGCTTGTTTACCACAATTTCATCACAAAATCCTTAAAATACTAAGAAAAAACTGCATGCTGAGGTGATAGGAGTTGAATAAGTTGAAGAACACTCAGGGTATTTGGAATATTTTTGATTAAGGACAAGCCATTCTGTTTTATTTCAACACAAGTGGTGTGAATCCCTTTCTAGGTTTATATAACAGCTGACAGTTAAAGACTGTCAATGATTATAAAGGTCATTGAAGATTTTGATTTTGACTATTCTGTGAATGATCTAGTTCCTTTTTTCACACCTATCTTCACTGATTAATGTTTAATCCAGTACTCTTCATGCTTGCTCTTCATCATGACTCCTTGCTTGGCAGGGTTGTGGATGGGAAACAGGTTCCACAGCTATGAAAGAGGTCTGAGCTTGTAATCCTTAAGCACATGAACTTTAAAGGCTCATTGTGCAGCAGAAACCACACCTCTCAGCTCCCAGAGGGTCTTATATTTCACACACCGCGTTGTCTTCTGTGGCCAAAACCCTCCCAAATATGTGCTCCAGAATATCCATCTACAATAACTGCAGGCACTGAAAGTTGTTGCAAGATGTTTCATTTAAATCATCTTAATTAGAAAGAGAGGAACTTTTTAAACATGGTCTTAAAACATTGCAATCACTTGAAACAGCTAATTCATCTAAGGGAAATGTATAACCATCCTGATAGCTGCTGGAAGGGCTGTGCAGGAGGACACAAGCTAATCAGGAGGTTTCTTGACTGCACTGACAACTTCCTGACACAAATGATCAGGGAACTGATGTAGGGAGGTGCTCTGTTGAACCTGTTACTTAGACACCAGGAAGAACAAGTCAGGGGTGTGAAGGTCAAAGACAGATTTGGCTGCAATGTTCATGAGATGGTGGAGTTCATGGCCCTGAGAGGGGGGAACAAGGCAAATACCGCAACTGCAGCTACAGACTTCAGAAGAGTAGAGCTGGGCCTCTCCAGCATTCTGCTTGGAAGAATCCCATGGGATACTGTCCTGGAGTCCAGAAGAACTGGTTGATATTCAGGGATCACCCCCATGCTCAAGAATAGTCCATCCTAACAAAAGGGAAAATGTGGACTGCTATTGAATGGGATGGGGCGGCTGGTGGCAAAGGATGTGGAAAAGACTGAGGTAATCAGTGCCTTTTCTGCTTAATTCTTTGCTGGTAAGACCAGTTTTTAGGAATCGCAGGACCCTGAGAAGGCTGGGAAAGTCCAGTGCAAGGAAGACTTACTGGGGGAGAACCAAGTGAGGAAGCTTTAAAATACCTTTAAAATAATTTAAAAGACACAGTTTCGTGGGACCTCAGGGGATGCATCCAGCAAGTGCTGTGGCAGCTGGCTGGTAGCATTACAAGAACATTCTTCTGAAGACTGTGGCAATCAGGGATGTGCATAGCTGCTTTTTCCAGGCAGAACAAGAGTGTGTAGTCCTTACAGACCCTGAGCAATGTAAGGAAGGGCTGTTGGGATGCTTCTGTCCTCCATTTCCTAAGAACCTGCAAAATGACAGATGCTGAACTTAGACGAACAGGAGCCTCCCTTTTCTCATTCCCTTCAAAGGTGCAGAAAGGGTGTGCAGAATAAAGAGGGAGGAATTATTGGTGCTGTTATCAAGTGTCAGACCAGGACCTATATATGCAACTTAACAAAGATGGGCCTTCTCATCAGACATGCTGTGACATACACACTAACACACAGTGCTTTGGTTTTCCCCTTAGGTGCGACTATAAGTGTGATCATTGACATTAATGTCAATATTTCAGTCATTATTTCTGCCCTCATTGCCACAATGTACACGCTTGTGGGTGGGCTTTATTCTGTGGCCTACACCGACGTAGTTCAGCTGTTCTGCATCTTCCTGGGACTGGTAAGTTTGGCTTTTTTTGCACTACTTTGTCAAGGATTTTGCCCTGAACAGCCAGAAGGGCCAAGTGTGTCCTGGGGTGTATCAGACACAGCATTGCCAACCAGTCAGACTCCCCTCACAGAGAGCTGACTTTGAAAGAGTCTGCATTTGCATCAATGTACAGCCCGTACTTTGGATAGTGCTGTCCAAGAGGTCTGACTCTTTGGCTTTTTTCCAGCCAGTCTGGCAGTCCAAACACTCTTGCAATTTTCCTCCTGTCTCTAACTCAGAATAGGACTGGTGCTGATCCTTCCTTGTCCATCTATAAGACTGTGGCTCAGGCACTGGAAGGAGGCATCAGATGTAGGAAGCTGCTGGTAAAGTAGCCCGGAAATGCTGGCACTGGACCTGCAGAGTTGATACTCTACTGCTGTTCTTTTCTGTGAGTAGGTTGTCACCTACTCACACAGCTTAGTTAACCTCCTGTTAACTTAGTTAACCTTGTTTTTTCCCTCATTCCCCTCCACCATCCTTGGAGACCATAATATAGGAAGTCTCACCAGATGTCTTGGCTGTTTTATTGTGGTAGTGTGAATATCCCTCATCAGCTATCAATGATATGCTAGTGGGTAGCCTTTTATTTACTGCTGTTCTTTAAGCCCCAAATTGAAAACCATCAGTGTGACAGGGTCCAGATGACAAGGGTGCAATCAAAGAAGACAGGCTGCTGTCTTTGTTTGCCAGTGGCAATAATGGCAGTCACAGGTGTGCGGAGAACAGATATGCTAAAATAAATGGAGTGGCTCAAGATGAAGGAACCAAATAGCACCTTGGGGGCCTGGCATTCTTTTTCTGCTTTCACCAGAGCTCTTCTGCAGCTCTAGGGAAATTGCTTCAGCCAGTGCTTACACAGGTGGTCACTAACCAGCTCTGTGTGTGTCCTTACTCTGTGGCATCTTACTGTGAGGACTATGGCCTTTAACTGGTTTAATGGAAATGGTGCTAAATAGCCTGAAAAACCAAATCCAAGTTCCAACTGGCCACCTCAAATGAAAAGTTATTCCATATCTTTTTCCCTCGTATCTTTGTTCTTCATCTGAGCAGTGGGGAAAATACTGTCTCTTTCCCAAACATGAATGTTAATATTTGTGAAACATTAATTTTCTACAGATGGCATGCATTACAGAAATTCCCAAAACTGGAGATAAATCAAAGTACAGAAATGCTTTTCCAGTGCGATCAACTCATGAACTGCTAGAGAGCCTGATCCCATGGGAATAACATTAAAATCAGGAAGAACCTGATGGGGAGTGGGAAGCAAATGAAGGTTGCATAAAAGTCTTCAAAATTATTTGATTTAATTTTTTTAAATTAAAGTTTTGGTTTAATCCAGGTTGGGCTTTTTATGTAATTTCCCATTTGAAATAAACAGCAATAATGTAATGCAGGAGCATCCATATTCATGAACTCAAGAGTGCCATCAGTGAGGCTGGAAGACTCAGTATCTAAATGGTCATGCTCTAGGGAGGCAGTTTTAGATGACACTCTCACAGTAGATGTCATAGCAGAAGACAGCACAAGTTCAGTTATCCCAGCTTCTTCTCCAGGCTCTGGAGCAGTTTTTATTCCCACTGTCACAGAGCTTTGCTGCTCCTTCCTCTAATGTCTGGTTTCTCTCCTGTTCTTACCAAAGACAAAAAACATGTTGTAATCACTCCTGTTCCTCCATTCAGCCACAGCATTTCCCTTAGGTTTCCAAAACCTTTACCCCAGCCACTCCATGTGCATCCTTGTCTTTCTCTTTACAATCTCATGTAGTGTCTCTCCTTCCTTCCTCACCTTCCTGCACCCACACCTGCAACTCTCATCTCTTTGTATTTATATTGCCTGGTGAGACTCCCTCAGCCTGTGCTGCATCCCCACTGTTTCATATCTCTTCATCTGTATTATTAATTCCCCATTCTAAACTCTATATTTTCCCAGATACTTCCCAGGAATAGTTCAGGGCTGTCATTTTTGGCAGGAAAAGAAGTCTAACTATATAGATGTAAACAATGACATCCCAGTAAACTGCAGGGCTGAAGAAAATGTCTTGATTGGTTTTATCTAGTAATGAAAAGCACAAGAGACCACAAAGAGCTAGGTTACTGTGAGGAACTGGAATGGTTTACAAAAGCTCATAATATATTTGCAATACAGTACCTATTAAATCCTGTACTGTGGCATGCACACTCCAGATGGACTTTTAGCTATTTACCCTACTGAAAATCTCAGCGGAGTATGGCCAAACTACATCTGTTCAGAAGCTCATCACTTGGACATGTTTGACATTTGAGATTCAGAAACGAGAATAAAAAAATCTATTTGACATCCTTGTTCCCCCTGAATTTCTCAGGAAGAGAATGTTAATACCCATTAATTTTGACAATATGTTTATTTTTCCCTCAAAATATCTTGGAGACGGTTGAAAACTTTTGGTGCTCTTTCACAGAAAAGCTCAAGCAGAGAGTGAGAAGGGAACCTTTCTGCCCAGCTGCCTAAACTGGCAAAGTTTAACTGAGAATAGAGTTCTATGGTATGGGATAAACTGCTTGAATAACAGTCAGTGCTACAAAATATTCTTCATATATTATTGCAATAATTGTGCAACAAAACAGAGAAAGATTTTCCCCACTTTTCCCCTCCTTGCTACTGTTGCTCCAATACACTTAACTGTGATCAGTTGTGATTGTGGCAATCTGTGTGGTTTTGGATATCACTGGATCCTAAGGATGCTGTGCTTGTGATGATCTAGTCCATGTAGTGCAAAGCCTGATTTTCACCTCGGTTGGAGCTGCTGAGTTTCTCCTCCACAGAAAGTCAGTGACTTACACAATTGTAAAATGACTTTGCAAGTAAATATATGTAAAGTCAGTTTAAGAAGGAATTGGACCTTCTGGCAGAAACCATCTCTAAGAAAACTTTTTGATTTAGATAAAAAACAAAGAGACTGAAAATGGTCAAGAGACCCCTAGAAAACACCTGCGAGGCAGAAAAGTGCTGTAGCGCTGGGTTGATACGAGTTCTGGAGGAAGAGAAATGAGGCTGCACCAACAGCAATCCTGTCTTTTCACAGTCTTTCAATACTTAGTTTAGTACTGAATTAAAAACAAATTCCCAATCCTTCAGATATGTTGTCTCATACCTGTATACTGCCAAGTCCTGATGCTATTATATGGAAATTTGTATGTAAATATTTCTCTACTGTGTGGTCCAGGAAAGAGTGAAAACCATCTATGAGGTGGTTAGGTAAAAAAAAAAAATAAGATGTATAAATGTTTTTTTAAAAATTTTAAATCTTTGCTGCTGATTTTGCAGTTTCCGTTGATTAATTCTCTGCTCACACTCTCCAGGACAGATGTGAGCTTTCCACTACCAAGCCCTCTGGATTTCAGAGATGTTCCACCTGCACATAATCTGACTTTTTGCAAGTCATCTTGATAATTTGGTATTCAATCTGTGGCAAGAAAGAAAAAGAAAATTAGATGAGTGTTAATATTAAAATTTCACAGATTTAGAATATCTTCTTTAGACCTGAGCACATTGTTTCTCTTTGGTTACAGTGGATCAGTGTCCCCTTTGCTATGTCCCATCCTGCAGTAACAGACATTGGGCTCACGGCTGTGCACCAGGTGTACCAAGCACCTTGGCTTGGATCTATCAACTCACTTGACATTTACACATGGTTGGACAATTTCTTTTTACTGGTAAGTGGTGATTTGTATGAAGGAATGAAGCATTTAAGCACTTACACTATGTTACTGTGACAGCTGAAAATAATAGAGTCTAGTTAAGAGTTTCTATCAAACTGAAAACTTTTACCCTCTTGACTCCTGCTTGATATTTCTACACATTTGAATGATTTCAATGACATGTCAGCCAGCATTGCCAGGAATGCAATTTAAATATCATTAGGCTGAAAGAGCTGACATGTTAAAATTAAATAAAAGTGTGCAGCTAATGTTTAACTGATGTCATTGTTGGCAGAGGAATTCATATATTGCAGAAGGCAATAAATACGTTACACAAATGATTAAATATGCCTTAGGTATAGGTGAAGAAAAAGCTGTGCAGAGATGGATGGCAGGATGGATAAATTCATACATGCACACATGCCAGAATGAGCCAAGGGCTTTCATTATTTAATACCTATATGTTACACATGGGATCAGTGGTTATTAAGTACTTGCCATTAGAGGATCTAGAAACACATGCTAAAATTTTCCATTCTCAGTGTCCATATGCAAATCTGCACTGGTTTTATTATCATCTTGTACTTTGGGATTACATTTTCTGGCTTTTTTTAAAATTCTCTCAGCCAAAAATCTTTGGGGTATTCTTATAATTGGTCTATTAAAATATGTTTTTTTATTCAGCACTCTCTCAGAGATCCAAAGTATGGCATTAGCTCAAGTGGCTGTATTCTCTCCTGTAAGCCTGAAGGCTTCATCTCTGCTGTTCACCAAAGGAAAGCTCTGATATTATGACACATTTTCTTTTAATTGTCTGTTTCATTACAGCTCAAGAGATTTCCACATTCTTGGAAAGCTTTGATAAAGGAACACTATTATTAAGGAGGCAAAGAAAAGCAGTCATAAATAGCAAGTCAAAACCAGACTTGTATGTGAAACATTAATTTAGTTCCTATGTGTTCATGAAGATATATGAAACACCTGTATACACACTTTTTGGTCCAAATGCCTCCTGCCTCATTTAGTGTATAGAGATAGGCTATGCAATTTGCTTGGTTTTCTTCCCATGCTGTTTAGAGACAGACACATAGTTACTTAGTGGAGATTATTCACATCCTGCTCTCAAGACAGAATTGTTAGCACTCAGGTTTTCAACCTTTGGTAATACTCCTGTGTCATATTTTGCAGAAATAACTTCAATTCTAATTGGGATCTTCCAGTACATATCCAAATAAAAGAGAAGAGTTTCCAGTAAAAAAGAAAACTTTTATCTTCTTTTGCTTTGTCTTCCAGTTCTATTGATATTGTATTTGCTTAAGGCAGTCGGAGCATAATTTTTCAGATTCCTGAGTTCAATGTATTCAGAATGTCTCACCTTCCATGGATGACTACATGCATTCACAAAGGAAGATAAAATCTTGCTTTGACATTGTATCAGAGTCTAATCTAATTTTAGTGGAGGAGGAGTATTGGAAGGCAAATCCTTCAAATATGAAATATGAAAACAGTACTTTTCAGAAAGCTTTATCAAGTCAAAAGACTTGGGGATTACAGAGGCCATGAAAGTGCAAAGGGTTGATGCTAACTGTATAAAACAAATAACTTGTCTGAAAGAATGGGATTTAAGTGGACTTACACATGTTTGACATTGCTTGTGAGAATGAAAGCTGCAGTTATTACTGGCTGGCTGATATTCAATAAATAAATGAAAAAGTAGCAATATGGCTTTCAGCTTTCAAGTGATCTTTCTACATGTTCTCTATATGGTGATAGCAAAAGAATTCAGTTACTCTCCAATCACAGCATGCTGTTGTGTTTGCAGACATTAGGAGGAATTCCATGGCAAGCATATTTCCAGAGAGTTCTTTCCTCGTCTTCTGCCACATATGCTCAAGTTCTGTCATTCCTGGCTGCTTTTGGCTGTCTTGTGATGGCTATTCCTGCAGTACTGATTGGTGCAATTGGAGCATCTACAGGTAAATAACTGAAAATCAGTATTACAGTAAATATAAAATGAATAGTGCAGTAAGTGTGTGAAAATAAATCTTTTGTTAGATATAGGTGACATGTAGGTTAAATAGCCAGGTGGCATCATTAATCAACTCACAACTCCTTCAACAGGAGGCCACACAGAAAAATAGTGTTATATAATATTTCTCCCAAAGGAAATTGTTCCTACCCCAGTGGATGAAATTAAATCATTTTGTACCTTCTAAGTATCTACAGACATAATATTTCTATTCAATGTTTGAGTTAGATTCTGGTACTTTTATTTGGTGGTAACAGAAATAATTGGGAGTGGCTGAGGCAGCTGGGGTTGTTTAGCCTGGAGAAAAAGAGCCTGAGGGAAGACCTTATTGCTCTCTACAACTACCTGAAAAGAAGTTGTAGCGAGGTACTTTCCTACATAACAAGCAACAGGACAAGAGGAAATGGCCTCAAGTTGCAGCAGGGGAGGTTTAGAATGGATATTAGGAAAAAAGTCTTCACCAAAAGGTTTGTCACACACTGGAACAGGCTGCCCAGGGAAGTGATGGATTCACCATCCTTGGAGCTATTTAAAAGATGTGTAGGTGTGGCTTTTGGGGATGTGGTTTATTAGTGGGCTTGGCAGTGCTGGGCCAATGGTGCAACTCAATGATCTTAAAGGTGTACTCCAACCTAAATGATTCTTTGATTTATCAGAAATTTCTTACCTTGACCTATATATCCTTGCCAAGGTTTTTTTGTCATAGTGAGAGTGATCCCCATCAGAGTGACAGTATAGATAAACTGTTAAAAGTATTCTGTTAGAAATGTTTACATGGCTTTGAGCCTTGTTTGTAGTCAAAGAGAGTAGTTAAACACATCACAAAGAAACATGGATCCTAGACTTGTTTTGCTGAATAAAACTACATTTATGAGCAATTTAAAGCTTATTTTAGAGACAAGGAAAAATGCTGCATAGAATTAAATCTGCCTAACAGAAACCAGTGTGACGCTGCCTCTCTGAAATGCCATCAGTCTGGCCCTAGTAACAGTCTGGTCATTGAATGTGCACAAAAATGTGGTAGTATGAATAGCTTGCTACACATGAAGTCAAGAGGTGCTGACCACCGTTACTGATAACATACTGGTGTCCATATTACAGCTTGGAACCAGACTGACTACGGTATCCCTGACCCCAAGAGCAAAAAAGAGGCGGATATGATTTTACCCATCGTCCTGCAGTACCTTTGCCCAGTCTATATCTCGTTCTTTGGCCTCGGTGCTGTATCTGCTGCCGTGATGTCCTCAGCTGACTCTTCAATTTTATCAGCAAGTTCTATGTTTGCTCGGAACATTTACCAGCTTTCCTTTCGGCAAAATGTGAGACAATGTTTTCGTTTTTACTTTTAGAGAAAATTTTGGGTGAGACCTTAAGTAGGTGATACATAGACTGTAATTTCATAATGAAACACCTCTTTCATGTTCCCGCCTATAACTAGAAAAAGATTTTAGTTACTAACAGTATGTTGAACAAACTGAAAATCATAAAAATAATTATGGTTGTGACTGATGACAGAAGTGAAAAAGCTGGCTCGGGGAGGGCAGCTGTCAAGAGTTCTCATGGAGCTGCAATTTATCCAAATAGCTAATTACTGTTTCTACAACCATAAGTTTTACTTAAATTCTTCACAAAATGAGACATTTTTCTAATCTTTCATTTGTCAGAAAATCATTTGACAACGGAATGGTCTCGTGATTTGGAATTTTTCTTAGGAAATGTAGAAGAAGAAATTCTGATGCTGACAGGTTTTTCTAGTTGAGCCATGTTGTGATTTTATTTAAAATTTATTTCTTACAATGCTGGTTTTTCTCTTCGACTCATCATCAAGCTTTTTGCTATGTTCAAGGAGTAATGGCTTTTGGAATGACAACCATAACCCTTAGGGTTTTTTCTCTGAGCTTGAGATGGAGATGTTAGTTTTTAGTTATTACCGAATGAATCATGCAAAGTTTTCTTTTACAATTCAGTATCTTATATTGACTGTATATAAGTGTAGGCATATATGTACAGACATGAAAAAAACACCTAAAACTGCCCCTTTTTTGCAGGCTTCAGACAGAGAAATTGTGTGGGTCATGAGAATCACTGTTCTTCTGTTCGGCGCATCAGCAACAGCAATGGCGCTGCTGGCTTCGTCAGTGTACGGCCTCTGGTACCTCAGCTCTGATCTTGTTTATATCATCATATTCCCCCAGCTCCTGTGTGTGTTATTCATTAAAGGAACCAACACCTACGGTGCCATTGCAGGATACCTGTTTGGCCTTGTTCTCAGAATAACCGGAGGAGAACCGTACCTCTACCTTCAGCCCTTGATCTTCTACCCTGGCTGGTATCAAGATGATAACAATCTCTATATCCAGCGATTCCCATTTAAAACACTTGCTATGCTCACCTCCTTCTTTACTAATGTTATAGTCTCCTACTTAGCCAAATACTTATTTGAAAGTGGGACTTTGCCACCAAAGCTGGACTTCCTTGATGCTGTTGTTGCCAGATACAGTAGAGAACACATGGACAAAGCGACTCTTGTAAAAAGTGACAATATTGTATTAAATGAACTTGCACCTGTGAATCCACGGCACAGTCTAACTTTGAGCTCAACTTTCACAAACAAGGAAGCCTTCAACTACGTTGATTCGAGTCCAGAACTGTCCAACACTGAAGATAATTAAAAAATCTTGTAGCCACAGGCAAAACGAGGAGAAGCAGGATATTCTACAAAGAATAGTAAAAAGCGTTTTATCAGAAGAAAAGCGAGAATTGGGAATAAAATGCCGCTGCACATTCTTTAAGTTGTTTCTAGGAGCAGGAGCATCCCATGGGAGGAACTCTTTTCTGCTATTATCTAATATGTTGGATAAGATCACTGAATGTTTACTAAAGTATACACTCAATCCCATTCTTTCCATCCAGAGCTATATACTGTGCAATTAAAAAAAAATTATAATTTAAAATATATGTAGCAGAAAATGCGCAACAGTTCTTAGCTAGGATATTGTATGAAGAAATTATAATACAGTAAGTCTGAAATATTGTCACTTAGCATTTTATTGGCATTAAGTGAAAATATAATGTCACAGCTGTAAGTGATTTATTACTAAAGAGGTAGTTGCTTGAGCAAAGACAGATAGATAACTTCCCTGGGATTTTGGTCTGGCAATTTTTTTCCTCATAAAGAAATTTAAATAATACAATCTAGTATTTTATTATTTGTATGAGACAGCAAAATGCACAAATAGTAATAAATTCCTTATAGGAGTGCTAAACATGATATATTAATTTTAAAAAGTTAAAATTCAATCACCAGTTTAAAATTATGTTACACCTGATGTAAGACAACCTTAAGCAAAACATGTTACTAGAGAGGTTGTCTTTCTTTTTCCGTGGTTAGTGGCTGTCACCAAAATTCTTAGAGCAATAACTGGAGTTGAAATTCAGCTTGTGAAAAATGGCTCTTATAGAAAAACTCATATAAACTAAATAGAACTTTTCAGTGTTGGGAGAAGAAGCCTTATCTTGATTTATCATCAAAATGACCACAAGCAAAGCAGTCTGACACCAAGCAACTTCACCAATGGAATAAATACTGAGAAGTAAAGAGAATCAAGAAGGCTTGAAAAGAGATGAGAGGGTTTTCCTTGCAGAAAATTCCCAATTTTCACTCACTAAAAAAAGCTATTCTTAAACATAGCAAGAAGTCTTTTGGCCTGGTCTTGCTGGGATTACTCTGGAAAATCCAGATTTTCCATAGAAAATAATATTTCCTCAAAAATTTCTCAAAAAGCCAGGCTTGCTGGACAGCTTTCCACATCTCTAAGTGTTTGCCTCTGAAAGTGGCTTGGAGGGGAACTGAAAGGAATGCTGAACCTGCCAACATAGTGAGAGGCGTCCTGGTGTCTTCCACTAACACCTTCATTGACCCCTGTCCTCCTGGCCACCTCAGTGAGGCTGCAGAGCAGCAGCAGTGGCCAGGGGCAGACAAGACTTCGCTCACAAATGGCAGTGCTGGCCAGAAGCAGCAAAGCAGGGAGATGAGGCCTCTTCTGACTTTGCCCTGGCCAGCAGGAGCACGCAATGTTGTTTCCACTTGCCCACGGCCGAGACGATTGTGTCTGTCCCCATTGGTATGTGCCTTTCTCAGTGGGAGCTCTAGTAGCTACATTTCTCTACAATTTAGAGTTATGCTCCAATAATTCTTTTTAAAATCTGCGTATGACGCAAAATGTTCAGTTGAAAGCCAGATATCCTCCTGTTGCTGACCACTGGTGACATTTCCTTTTTTAACACTCACAGCACTAGGAGCTATACTGGAGGATAGGAGATGGAAGAATAGGTTTTGCTGCTAAAGGAAGAAGCCATCAACTTGTGCATTCACTGTTGACATAAATTTTCACAAGGTTGAATCCTTAGATATGTTTTGCTCCTTTTGTGGAGTCTCAACAGCATATATAAATATATATTTAAGATGTAGAGAAAATTAATTTTAGAGATGTTGATTTATTTTTTTTCTCCTTACATTGCATTTAAAAATAACATTACAACTCAGTTCTGAATATGCATTGTGACCTGCAGTACTACTGTGCTTACCGATATGGACTGTGCTCTGGGTGGAGGGAATCAAAACCAGGCTCTGCACTAAAAACTCAGACGAGCCAACATAGCAAAGAAATGAAAAATTCCTGCTAGGTGAGTGAATACGCCACCAGTGAAATTCAGGGTGATGAGTATCACAAACCAAACATGAGCCCAGCAGCATTAATTCCCCTATGAACCACAGAAGAGAGATGAGGAAATAGACTGTATAGAGGAAAGAGGGGAAGAACAGAACCACTGCTGAATTATTCTCCATTTTCAGCCCAAATACACTAGCCCGAATCCCTTCTTATGGGAAAATATCAAGTCACAGTTTTACCTGCTTACATAGCCAATGCCTTATGCTGCTGTTCCAAATTAAGTTAAATGATCCCATTTTACAGTCACCTGTAGGCCTTCCTAAAAACTTTTCTCTTACCTCAGTTTTGTCCAGGAATTGCTAGAATTTTACTATGAGATGCTGCACTACCAGATGCTTTGAATACAGCAACATTTCTATATTATTTATTTCAAAATGCCCAGCTGTTAGGAAAAAAAGGAAAGAGAAGGGGATTCAGCTGGAATAATTTAAGAAATTTTGATTGAAAAATAAAAGCCTTTTTCTTTTGTATTCCCTTGTTGCCATAAAAATGCAAATGCTTTTAAAATTCTCAAAAATAGGTAGGTGAAAAAAATAAGTGTTAATCCAAAAATTTCAAACCAGATGCTTTCAACATTATCAGAATATTTTACACTTTCTATCCTATAGAAAATTTTTTAAATTTATGTGGTTTTATGCAGTATTCCTGCTGCTTAGATGGACTACAAACCAAACAGCCCCATGCAAAGTCTGTTTACAGGTTTTATTGCCTTAGCTCAGCTGTCCTACCATTAAATTTGTACAGAGCTGTTAATATAACCAAAGGCCATATCTGTGATTGATAGCTGTGGGGATTAAAAAAAAAAAAAAAACAAAAACAAAATAAAATAAAACAAACAAACAAAAAAACCCTCTGTTACTTCCACAAGCAAAATGCCAACAGGACATGATTCTTCAAGCAAATTTTATTTTCAGAGGAATTATCAGTCTTTCTCTCCTTTTGCAATTTGTGGACAGTAGTACTCTGCAGTAAATTGGATTTATAATCAGTGAAGCAAACAGCTCATTTTCAGACACTGAGGTTATTGTTTCTGAGCCTACAATTTTAAGATTAAATATTCATAACACAATCATACATTTTACTTTCATATTCTTAACATTTGTGAATAACATTTATTTGACAGGGATTTTTTATCTCCTTTGCATGAGATGTGTTCATAAAATCAAGGTTGATAACATAGCTGACATGTCAAAAAAGTTATTTCATCTCTACTTGTCCAAATGGGATGGTATACATATTATAAACAAACCATACTTTTGTGAACATGAACTGAATGTAAACATTAAGTGGATCAAATAAAGTCAGATTAAGTCTTTTATTTTCATATAGTAAAATAATTTAGTACTTCAAATAGAAGTATCATAGGAAAAAACTGTTACTCATTTCTCCTTCTGCCCTTCAAGTGTATTGGTCAAGTTTCCTGTGAAGTTAGTAAGTTATTGTAAGTCTGCTATTAATCAGGGCATATTTGTGGATGTAGTAAAAAAAAAAAAGTATATTTTTGTCTGTGTCAGAAATGTTATATTAAGACTATATTCAACAAAGCAGATAGGAAGCATAATATAGATATATATGTTTTAACTTCATTTGTATTGTATTAAATAGTGTCCATGCATTTCAGGAAAATACTGTCTGGTTTTGGGTCTGTTTTGTCCATCTATCAAAAATAAAGACGTTTATTTTATTATCACTCAGCATCTCCTGACGTTCTGTCTCACAAGCACAGCCCCACAGAGATGGTCCTCGCAAAGTGAGGTCTGGCCCTCATCCAGGGAACCAGAGTGGTCACAATGGCTACAGCCCTACCCCAAAACCTGGCCCCCATGATGGAAATAGAGCTCTCATTTCAGTAATCTCCTCCTTGTCCTCACAGTCACAAAGAAGAGGAGAAGCTCCTGAGCTCCAGGATGACCTACACCCAGTGGGATTCCCTCCTGCAGACCCCTTGCCAAGGACCTTTTACTTGGGCACGTCATACTGGGACAGGGGCTGTGAGTTTGACAAGGAGCACAAAATACACTACAGGAGCAGGAACTCCCACACCTAGGGATTGCAGCTGTGATCCACATTCTGTGTGAGCCCACTGGAGCAAGGATCAAATACCTTTTCCCTTTGTAGAGGGACATGAAGTCATCCTGGGCATTGAATGTGTTATAAATATTATTATTATAAATACAAAAATTAGCATATTGAAAACTAAATCTGTGCTTTTGTACTCCTAGTAAGAGCTTGATCATCACAGGAAGGATGCAAATGGGTGGCTTTCCAAATGCTAATGGCATTGCCAAATAATGGCATACTCCAAATATGCAGAGTATTCATTCCCCAAATGCTTTGAAAAAAATACAGGAGCAATACTGTCGGCTCATGGATGGGGAAAATAAGGCACACTGGTTTGCTTTCCAGGGCACTGAGGTGTTCCCTTATGGAATAAGCACAGTGAGGTTTTCAGAGTGTTGAACAGTGTAGATATTTCCCTGAGGCTGTAACGCTCTGGTCTCTTTTGCAATTAGTAGTTTGATTCCCTCCTGCATCTTTGAAACACTGAAGCATGCTTTAAGACAAGACCCCTGATATCCTGTAATTTGTAACTCAGAAAAAAAGCAAGTCCATAATCCTAAAGAGTCAAAAAAAGAAGAAAAAGCATTAAGTAATGTTGCCCTGATGATTGCAATGGAAGCATTAATGAACAGTTTCGCCACACTACATGATAGGTGAAATGCCATGTGCAGGCCAGCTCTGGCCAAAAACACAGCAAAACACTGCCTAGGAAACTCTACTTAGGGACTCTGGGGCTTTTAACCTTTAGGAAGCATTCCCAGAAAGAGCATAATTCCCAGGGGTGAGTTTGCACCTGACTGTCTGGAGCACTGACCTTCAGCAACCAAGACTAGAAAAACAGATAAAGAAAAACATCCATCTAGGTTGCAGGGGACATGTTGTGACTGAGAGAGACATACCCTATCTACACAACTGGTGTTAATAAATAAAAGGTAAAGTCAATGTAAATGAGGCTGTAGTCAGGTATAAGGCTATGCTAGAGAGTAAAGTAGTGGACAGCACAGAAAAAAAAGAATTTCTGTGCATGGAAAAATTGATCAGGTTGGCTATATTCAATTGACTTAGGAAACGCTGTGAGGTCAAAAGGAAACAATGAAGTTGTTTGTGGACTAATGCAGGAAACGTGGGTAATGAGATGGAAGAACAAGAACTGGAAGCAAAATGTGGAAACCTCTCATGCAGAGCAGAGGAATGAGTATAGAATGGCTCTCAAGATGGAAAAGGATTTGAAAAGACCATTTTCTGAGGTTATATAGCCCTAAAGAATTTAACATGAATGTGGAAAAACACACATTAGTATTTTTAGAGAAAGAAATCCTACTTCAAACTGTGTGATCCTGTAAACATTTGAAATCTGAGAGAAACTGGGAAAGAAAGACTCTTGCAATGCCCAAAAATTAGCAGTTTTAGTCCTGTGAGTAATAGATTTCTGCCTCAGACAGTCAAAGCACAGAACAACAGTGGTGGTATTTTTGTACTTAGTGCATAAATACATCATTGAAAAATGTCTGGTGGTAGAATATCACTTTGTATCGGAAGCTAAGTGTGATAAGATTATCTTTGTATACAAAGAGCAATGAGAGGAGATATTTAAGATGGAAATATATTGAGAAAATGTTAATTATTAGACATATATTAATTACTTAACATATCAGTATACAATACTGATAGATCTACCGTAGAGTAGATTTACAATGGGAATTAAAGCAAATTCCTTATCATATGATTGAATTTTAGGAATAATTGGGATATTGTAGACACAGGGCAGAAGTAGTGTTAAAATAGATCCTGTGGACGAAACAAGAATGATGGTCAGGTCCTGCATGTCACAGACCTACATCTCATGTTGCTCCTGGTCCTAATGTGCATCATTCTAGGAGTCTAAGCACACTTGAAGTAAGTTTGAGTGGCATCCTTCAATGTATAATGGCACTTAGCCACTTGTTAATTCTTCCAAGTAAGAGTTTTCTGTGGTTAAAATTCACTAACTTATTTCAAAATGGAAAAGGTCTTTTTTTTTGCCAAGCTAATGAATTTCACTGAAAGCAAAAGGAATTGAATATATCCTGCCAATTTTGCTAATGGAATATAATTATTATCTATGTATTAATAACAGAGATTAGAATGCTGAACTGCTCATTGTGTAATTCAGCAGTTCACATCTATCAAAACATTGGACACAATTTTCAAAAAGACTGAAAAGGAAAGATGCTCCCAAAACTTGTGTCACTGAGGGCATGCCATTCAAGGCATGGGGCAGCTCCAGTTAACTGGCTTCTTGTGGTTTCAGCATGATTAGATAAAACACAGATTATCTTTGATCAATGCTATTTTGATAACAGAGACACCCCCTTTATATTATGCCGCTGACCACTGCAGAGCCATGGCAGTGTAAGGCTTGTCCTCCTGTGAGGCTGGGCAGGAGCACGGCCATGGTGAGAGGAATGAAGAGGTGCCTGCTGCCCACCAGCCTCTAGGTCTTTTCACTGTCTCTCCATACCTTGGTAATTGCATTGTTCTGGTCTGTGGTCAAGCACAGTGAGTAAATCTCTCCTCAGCAGCACATGACTTGTCTGGGTATGAACTTGCATATAGCCTACCAACAGTCAGTCAAAAATGGGAGAGAGCCATTGTTAAAAACCACATCATCTCACAGAATCACACACAAAAAATATCATCAATGAAGTTCAGCTGGGTTTGATTGCATGTTGTGCTGAGCAGCTCCACTTTGCTTGTGGAACTGCCCAGCATAACATGCAATTGCTCCTTTAACAATGTTAAGGTTTCCTTCTTTTACTTTCCTACATACCAACATCTTTGAAATCTAGAGTATCTTAATTTCACTTCCTCCACAGTGTGTTCTTCCCACTCCAGTAATGATCAACAGCTACTTTTGCCAGCGCACAAAGTGCAAGCCTAGTTGCTCAGCATGTAAGAAGAATGTAAGTAGTTAGCAATAAAAAAAGATTTCTAGCCTCTACAGACTTTTTTCGTACCCACAAAGATGAGGTGGAAGAAATATGACAGCAAAGTTAACTGAACACCAGATGTAATGCAGTTTCTCAGGGCTTGTGTATCAGAGAGCTATGTAAACTTTATTAATCTATGTGACTGTTAGAAAATGTCATGATCCAACAAAGCAATGAACTAATAACTTCTGCTTCATTCTTGTTTCCTGCCCAACAGGAAAGTAATATTTGAAGACATGATATTCTTTTGCATCAATTATCTGTTCTGCTGGATATTGTTAAGTGTACATTTTAATTATTATACACTCACAACCATATACTAATTGTAGATTAGTGATAAACATCAATAACTAAATGTAAGATAGCCATCCTAAAAAAAGACAACTCTATTCCTTAAGTTTTAAGGTAGGCTATTAAAATTAATTATTTCATCTGTAAAAAACTATACAGAACACCAGGCTCTGGTTTATGAAAATGGAAAAGAAAAATAACTATGGTTCCTAGTTAAGATGGGAGATTGTTTTACTCAAAATAATGCCAAGACAACTGACAATAAAAATGCAAATGTCTGCAAAGTCATGTTTTACAGCCTCTGAATTGTAGCCGTTGGACAGTAATGACACCTTCCTGGTATCACACATGGGAACATGGTGTTGAGCAGGATCAGCTGTATGCAGGCAGAAGGTAGAAACACCTCTCGCAGGAGACAAGGAAAGGAAGATTTGGACTCAATGAGTTAAAACTCTAATTATCCAGCAATCATTTAATGGTTGCTGACAAAGACTGATTGGTATTCTACTGTGTAAGTTAATATAATATTTGCATAGTGTCTGATATTTGTGTGTGCACTCATTACAGCAGCCATGCACATAACGCATCCATCTTGAGGAACAAGCAGAGTTACCAAATTTTAGGACTAAAAATCAAATTTATATTTTCCATCAGCTTAAAATCCAGTTTTCTACTTCTGGTGAAGTGTTCTCAATGTATTCACTTAACCAAAACAGCTTATAATATAATGGAAATGTCATTTTAGCAGCATAACATAATATTTGCATAAGAAAGTAAACAAGTTATATTTTCATAAGGAGCTTATTTCCCTTCTTAAAAAAGGAAAAATGAAGCCTTCATTCCTGAACAGCACCTCTCACAGGATTTCATTTTAAGGGGACCTAATTTTTTAAAAGAGTTGAATGTTTGCTCCTTGAATACTAAATCAGCTTAAACTACCTCAAAGCAGAAATACAAACTTAAGAAAACCTGTATTGTACAAACAGTTCAGTCCCATGCCTGATGAACTGACTACAATATATGTTTACCTTATCTTGCATGGATGCTTGCATCAAAATTTGGGGTACTTGACACTGCCTTTTTATAACTGATTTTCATTCATGAGCAGTTTCTACTCAGATTTACTATGAGAAAAATACATACACCAAAGCAAGGCAAAACCAGAAATGAGCTGTCTTGTAGGTCATATGTTCAGAAAGAAAGGCTTTGTCTGAGGGATTTCTTATGTCATTCCCTTTTACTTAACCTAGTAAAGCATTTACAGCTGCACTGCTCATCCATTTCCCTCTCAACATCTCCTGTAGATTTATGTCTCTTTCCAACAACCTAAGGAAAACTGCAAAGGTTTTTAATGAGTCTAGAGAAACTGTCAAAAAATAGATTTATTTAACAACATGTTTCTAATTTTAAAATAGGGACATAAAAATGCAGAGGTCTCACAGCAATTACAGTGTCCGCAGTCATGAGAAGAAATGTCAGAGAAAATAAGCATTTGGCAATATGACACTGAATAGCAATACCAGGACAATGCACAGCATTTCCATTACTCAGTTTAGTAATGAAGGCTAATGTCCTGTCTCTGCTGTCACTGTATGCCAGAGTAATCCTGGAAAAAAAATAGTGGGGATGCAACTGAAGAGTTACAAATGATAATTGAATATTCAAGAGTAAAAGTCACATTAGTAATAGATTCTTGCTAATCACACAATGAGCCATTGTGACAGGTGTTATCAGTTTGGAAATTCTTGTTTGCAAACCCACTTGAAATGCATGGTCTGGGATGGTTTTCAGTCACACAGAACACTGTAGGGTAACAAAGGCCTGTATCAAGACCAAAAAAAAATATGGTGCTTTACTAAAAAATTTATGTATGGAGACAAAGCAAGTTGGGAATAATGATAGCTACTAATACCAAGCTAACTTTTGCTTCTAAATCAAGACGCTTCCAACAAATTAGGATGGAAATTGATAGATTAGATGTGTTTGTCCTGCACCTCATTGCACCTATGCTGTAGTCAGCAATGACCTGTGTACAAATATTTTATAGGGAGAGGTGCTAAACTTCTATATAAGTAGCAGGGTCTTTGTAATTGACAATCATTAAGGCACCAAGAAATTGCTTTTTTAAATGCAGGTCCACCACATCATATATCTGCAGCTGGAACTGAGGGTCTGCGACGAGGAAGACAAGAATAGGATTCACATAAGTGGTATAATTTGGATTTCACTAGAAGATGTATTAGAAGAGGCTGAAGCAGGCCTTGGAAGAATATGACCTCTTTAAAGTCTTCGTACTGCTTCTGTCCCATCTTTTTCTTCCCAAGCTGTCACTATTTCTTGGATTTATTTGTTCTACCATAACAACGGTTTGCACCAGACTGTTATTCTGGGTTTGTCTAATTTCTCCTTATATAATTTCTCCATATGAATTTATGTTGGCTTTTACAATTACTGCAAAGGTCAAATGGCTGCAGTTTCACAGCACTGAAGAAAAACACAAATATATTGGGAGACAGTCCATGTTCTGGAGAGTTATTCCCATACAGCCGAAGAAGAGAATATATGTAAAGGCACTAGGGATTAAATGGGAGGACAAGGGCAAACATTCATACAAACTAGCTGGGCACACAACTCCTGAGGTTCAGCTTGCAGTTTTGCTATTAAAAATAAAAACAGTAAATGCCAAATTAGGCTACATGCCTGTTAAGTGTCCTGTCTTATAACCTGAGTAGTGGGACCAGGAAGGGAATGTCACTGTCTGTAGAACCAGGGAACTGGAAGGGTGGCAGATCCATCTGAAATGGCTTCTTGGGTGTCTCAGACTGTCTTGGGCACTTTTACAAAATGGGTGTTTGATGCTACTGTTCCAGTTCAGGCCAGCTGGGCAAGCAGCAGAGCAGAGCAGGTGAAGAGAGGGTGTCCTCCTATCTCTCACATGTTGCCTGGTCAGAAGTCACTGCCCCTCAAATCACTACAGCTCTTTGCTTTTCCTCAAGTTGTTTATTTTGTTTTGCTTCAAGCTCTCTAAGGCAACATCTCTTCCTATGTGTCTGCAATGTGCCCAAGAAGGCTTAAAGCTGTCTAGAATACCTGCTGTTATAATATAAATAATGATAGAAAAAATAAATACATCCCTAGCCTTCTGCTTCGACAGCCATTTCCCCAGCACAACACTATTAGCAAAATTAATTCAAAATCTGGCTGTTCTTTGACTCTCTTTTGTTCTGAGTCATGTCTGGCAGGTTTTCTATGACCATGTGCATGCAATGTGGTGTTAACAATTTGACTGCAGAACTATTTTCTGTAGTAGAGGATTTATAAAACTGTCATGTTGTTATGCAAAGACACCCTCTTCCCGTCAAACACTGTATTTGGCACAGTATTTACTGCTAAATTAGCAATTTCTAATTGGTTACGATAATATTATTGTTTAAAGAGGCATTTCATTTCATTTCACATGAGCTGCCTACTCATTTCCAGCATTCCTGTAGTTGATGGGAAAATTAGAAACACCTTAGAGGCTTATAAATTCAGTGCTCAGTCTCAATGCCTGAATTGATCTCCTCTTTAATGAAATGTGAATCCTGAAGGATTAGGAGGTAATGAACTTTGTAGTTGCTCATTCCTCCAGCCTGTTTTTAAGGTCTGTGCTATGGCTTTTATAATTTATTTGTGCTTTTACTATCTAAGACTCAAGGTTTTACTGTGTACACCTGATCTAGTAGATATTTGAGTTCCATTGCTGGCACTTTCAGAATAAACAACTGTCTGCTCTTTCAAATGCTGAAATATCTCTTTGAAGCCAATTATTAAAGAAATCCTAGAGTCATAGCACATGCCCTAGACAGTCTGTCAAACATATACTGCCAATATCATATATTTATACTAATCCTGTGTTACAAAACAACCATTCCTTGGATTGCATAGTACATAACTTTAATGGTAAATGAATTTTTCATGTCTATGTAGGTAATTTTCTGAAGGGCTTTAAACTATACGCTCTTTAAGCCAGGACTTCTGTATATACTTGTCTCCTGTTCCTGGTCAAATCTTTTTAAAAGACCCCAAACCCCTAATAAAATACCATTTTTTGCATGGTTGACAGATTAGTTATCCAACTAGCTAAGATTTACTGTCTCCTCTTGTTAGACTTTGCCTGAGTTTTGCAGATGGATGGCAATATATCTAAAACACTGAAGTAATTTTAAGAAAAGTGCAGAGAGAGTGGTAAATTAGCTGTATACATATATGTAACTCTGCAAGTACATATCCAGAGAAAGGACTTAATTAGAACAACTAGAACTTATATATATGAAGTCATATTTAAGGGACCTGAAGCATGGAATCTTTGAAACACATAGGCTTGCAACAACAAAGCAAAAATATTTCATTCACAGTCCTTTCATGCCATAGTTCCATTTCTTGTAGATTTTTTTAAATTATCTAAAGAGCAGTGTAAGTGTACGTGGAACTTCAGAGGGACCTTCACAACAACGGTCATGAATTCCATAATAAATGTGCTGTGTTCAAATATACACAGAATTAAAACATTTTATTTCATTGTTGCAGTATCCTCTTCCTCCAAAATTATATGGATCATATACAGATATTCTTTTTAAAGCAAAAGCTCTTAAATTAATAGCTTAGAGCAAAAAGAGTAATTATTTGTCTTCACTCTCCAAGGCCCAGCTGAAGAAGAAATACTTTTCAAGTCAATCATTTTGTGCAGACACCAAAGTGAAATCAAGAAATAGAGTGAAGTGTAAATCACCACCATCAATTCTGATCTTGCTGCAGTCAAAGCCCCCAGTGCAAGGTCATTACTGGGGAAAATGAAAAACTTTAGATGCTGAAGGTCTTGCTTCCAATAAATAAAATTCCCAGACGCATATTGGTCACTTTCCACTTTTACGTGTAATGACTGGCATATTAGATGGCTGCCACCAGCAGTCCATGAAGGATTTTGAGGGATAGTTTAGTTTCTGCAGTGCTTTTGTCTGACCATACCAGTATTAACCACCTCTGCCAAACCCTAACATCTCAGGCAGGTGAAATTAAGCCCGTTTCTGAAAAAAAATTTCAAAATCATTCTGAGCAAAACAGTGGCCATTGAAATGACCACTAAAGTAAGGAGGGGTGTCAGCAGAAAGGCTACCTGTGACTTGCAGATGAAAACTTTGGCCTGCTTAAGATGCTGGATGAGAGAGTCCCTACCTTGAAGAAGCAGAAGGCAACTCAGGAGGATTGCAAGGATGTCATGAAATTATGCAGGGAGAAAATTAGAAGGGCCAAAGCCCAATTAGAATTTAGGCTGGCTGCTGCAAGAAAAGACAACAAAGACAAAAAATGTGTCTATAAATACATCAGCAACAAAAGGAGGACTAAGGAGAATCTTCATCCAGTATTGGAACCTAAGTGGCAAAGGATGAGGAAAAGGATGAGGTGTGTAATGCATTCATTGCCTCAGTCTTTGATAGTTGTCCAGGTACCCAGCACCCTGTTCTGGAAAAAAGTGATGACGAGTAGAATGAAGTATCCATAATCCAAGAGGAAATGGTCAGAGACCTGATACACCACTTAGACACACACACACCTATGGGACCAGTTGGGAGCCACACATGTATACTTGGGGAGCNGGGACCAGTTGGGAGCCACACATGGATACTTGGGGAGCTGGTGGAAATGCTCACTGAGACACTTTCTGTCATTTATCAGCAGTCCTGGCTAACCAGGGAGATCCCAGATGTTTGGAAGTTGGAAAATCTACATCTACAAGAAGGTTTGGAAGGAGCATCTGGGTAACTAGAGGCCTGTCAGCCTGCCCTCAGTGCTGGGGAAGGTCATGGAGCAGATCATCTTGAGTGCTGTCATGTAGCACGTACAGGGGATCAGGCCCAGCCAGCACAAACATGGGTTTGTCAAAGGCAGGTCCTACTTGACCAACCTGATCTCCTATGATAAAGGCACCTGCTTAGTGATGCAGAGCTACAGGCTGGGGGCAGGGTGTCTGGAAAGCTGCCTGCTGGAAAAGGACCTGGGGGTGCTGGTCAACAGCAGCTGAACACGAGCCAGAGTGTGCCCGGGTGGCCAAGAAGGCCAATGGCATCCTGGCCTGGATCAGCAACAGTGTGGCCAGCAGGACCAGGGCATTGATTGTACCCCTGTACTCAGCACTGGTGAGGCCACACCTCAAATTCTGCGTTCAGTTCTGGGCCCCTCAATGCGAGAAGGACATTGAGGTGCTGGAGAGCATCCAGGGAAGGACAGCAAAGGTGGTAAAGAGTCTGGAGTACAAATCTTACGTGGAGCAGATGTGGGAGCTGGGGTTGTTTAGCCTGGAGAAAAGGAGGCTCAGGAAGGGACCTTAACACTCTCTAAAAGAAGGCTGTAGTCAGGTGAGAGTCAGTCTCCTCTCAAAAGTGACACGTGACAGGATGAGAGGAAATGGTTTCCAGTTGCACTAGGGGAGGTTTAGATTGGACACTGGGAAAAACTCCTTCACTGAAAGGGTGTCTAAGCATTGGAACAGGCTTCCCAGGGAAGTGGTGAAGGATACCATGACTGAAGGTATTTAAAAGATGTGTAGCTGTGTCACTTGGGGACGTGGTTTAATAGCAGACTTCATAGTGCCATGTTAACAATTGGACTCTACAACCTTATGGGTCTTTTCCAAGCTTAACGATTCTATGACTCTGTGAAGTAGATCAGAAGGAACTTAAAACAAAACAGCAATCTGATATATAATGAAGATGAGATTGTATGTTTGAATAAAGCATTGAGGTAAGGTAAAGTTATGTTACAGCTCTGGAGCTGCCCTGTACTGAATGGGTAAAGAGAATGAAGGCTTTCAAGGTTAAGGGTTGTCTTGGCACAGGTGTCAAATTGCCCTGTACCTTTTTTGGTCCTAGACTATAAAAGTACTGTAATGTCACTATTTATGTAGGACAGCAAAACAGATGTAAGATGACATCCCATTCCAATAGCTAAGTAGTTATAAACCAGAAGAGAAAAAAACAGAGCTGTCATAGTCACTTCAGCTTTTCCCAGTCCAAAGCTGCCAGTATATTTTAAAGGCTTTTTTTTGTTTTAACAAAAGAAACTCATTTAATGCTGCTAAAATGTTGCCATTTGGCAGGCTGGCTGATCCAAGGTACGCTCAGCTATGACAGCATCTCAACAGACAACACAAATGACTTGTTAGCTGAAGTGGGAAGGATATTTAATATCTGGGTTTTTTAAAGCACTAACAAGACCCTGATACAATGCACAGATATCAGTACACAGAAAAAATAAAGCAATGTATAGATCCATCCCTCTTTACATACTCTGATATTTAGATAGCTTGCACAGAGTTTAATCACAATCTGAAAAACAGCTTCTGAGTGTGTCTAAATTTAAACATAGAACAACATGAACAGTAAAGCTCTGTTTCAAAAGACTTATTTGTAATGGAGAATGGAACACAATGATCCATCAGCTCACCACAGACAGAGCTGCAAAAGTGAGCTGTTGGAATGTTCAGTGAAGGAGACACTCTGAAGTACAACTGCAGAACTACAAAATATGGTATGGAGAATGTGAGGTATCAGGAATTCAGTGATTAGATTAGGGTCATCATGTTGCATTAAAAAAAAAAGTTATTATTTGTAGCATGCATTTACTGCAGCTTAGTTTTCCCCATCAGTGAATGCCAGTAAAGGTAGCTTCCTGCAGTACTGTAGGGACCAAAGGCAAGCTGCCTGAAACTTTGACATGGCCATTTTAACGTTAGTTAAATGCTTCATTCACATTCAGGATAGTTGCACTCTCACAACCTTCTTTAATACAGATCCCTTCATCTCTGTTTTCTGGAGCTCTACAAGCCTGGATATGCTGCTCACTTTAAACTGCTGCTCTTTCCAAGTCTGTGGCAGGATGCTTCCAAATCCTTTTTATTGTGGTTTTAAATCCCTTAACATAAAAAAAGACCTTGAAACATACTCTACTATTAATAATAGGATGATGGATTGCTTCTCATATAAAGTTGTGTTTTCTCTTTTTTAAAGTTAGCTTTCTGTCCGTGTTTCTTAGAAAAATGTGTATTCTCTGGATGAAAATATCACCTGATAGAGGAGGCTGCCCTAATTAAGCAGTTTAACTATTAGAATGCAATATCATGACACAATATACTTGGCATTTATAAACCTTGTCCACCAGTTTAAAATGATGGCAGACCTGTGCCCAGAACTTCTATTGCAGCCGAAAGTTATTTTGATTTTTCCCTAAAAAGCATCTTGCCAAGTACTCGTGTTGCTGGCATTTTCCAAGGTGGTTTCTGATTTTGGTTGGTTTATTCTCATGAGTCCAATTTTCTAAGCCACTCTCCATCCCTCCTTACAACTGCTCCTCATGACCATGACTGAAGGGCAAACACTGGCCTCAGCATACACTTAGCTTGCAAGAAAATTTCACAAGTGGACAACTGAAAATGCAAGTATGTTAAAGCAAATAAACTGTCATGCAACCAAAAGTGGTTATATTGTTAAAAGTTCTGGAACTATTTGTTTGGTTTCCACAGCTGATTGGGTAACTGACATCGACCATCCTTGGGAAGATACTTGTGTTATAATTCCAAGGCATTGATACTATGCTGATAGTTGAGTGACAACATTGCAATAAATTTTTTGCAGTTACAGACTTTAAATACAGAATGGCAAACAGACAAATGTCCCTGAGGGGCTTTTAATAAGCAGAAATCTTAATGAACTCATCACTTACAAAAACTGAATACCTGCCTGGGGACAGACAATGTGAGTGGTAGAGGAATCATGTGGTTATGTTCTCTTCAAGCTTAGCATCCAGCTAAGCTCATCTTGTGTCTGCTCTTGCACAATGCGACGTGCCCTGAAGCAAGACTGAGCTATATGGGTTATATTAACCCAAAGTGATATCTTGTTTTCTAGCCATTCTTATAAAGGATGAGAATGAACCCTCCTCAAACAAAACAGGCTTTCTTCTTTTTTTGCAGTTGTTTATCCCATTTAATCTTTAACTGCAAAGACAGCTTTTAGAAATCTTATGTGATTCTGCAGGAGCTAAGCAAGTGGGTAGTGTTTGGTTTGTAACACTTAATCGTGCCTGGTCAGAAATACAACATCCACTACAACACTGACTTTTTTCACCTCTCAAAACCTATAAATGCAGGATACTGTCATTTTGGATTTTGATTCTTCATCAAAATCAGATTATTCTTTTCTTAGTGGCTTCTGGGAAGTATTTATCAGCCCTTACACATATAAAACTGAAAATATGCATGTGTGTCTCCCTGTTAAACAACTTACTACATGTCTGTGACAAAAACTGTTTTAATCTGGAATATTTCAGGTGTCCTTCAGTCTTCCTTACAAATCCATTTGTCCTCAAAAATGGGATATGTTTTATAGCTTTTTCTGTGAGCATCAAGCTAAATCTTTCAAGGACTTGAATAGAAGTTCCTCCAAGGGCCAGTTTAGCCTGCATGATGTGAATTGTTTTTGTTTTCCTTTCTTTTTAATTTCTGCTCTGCTGTCCAGGGACTCAATAAGTCACTTTCTCCATGAGCTATTCAGGATAGTGCAGTCAAAATTGAGATGTGAAGGAAGGAATCTTTTCTTTCTAGTAAATAGACTCAGGAAAGGGAAGGCTGTCTCCTATAGAAAGCAGGTCATGGTCTTATGACTTCAGTGCAAAATCCCAGCTATGTTCAGCCTCTAAGTCAGGCCAAAAAAAGGGGATTCACTCTTGCCCAAGCTACTATGCATTAAGGAAAGAAATGTGACTGCACAGAACACGTCTTGGAGAAACCTCTTCTGGCTAGCAGCATGGTAAAATTGCAGCCTGAGTGTATGCCTGGATCTTTTCCTTCTCCAGTATCACTTACCTGTGGGTAACAGCAAAACCAGGACAGACCCTCAGTACAGAATTCAGAAAACAAAATCCTTTCCATGTTCATCCTACGCATTCTCCTGCTGACTACTGGCCTCTCATCACAGTAAAGCCCTAGTCAGGCATCTTATCACTGCTCAGCCTCCTTGTGTGATACCTACCCTCCCTGGGGACTGACATCAGCCAAAAAAACAGGTGTCTCATCCCGTGGTTATATCACCATGCAGTCAGCATCCTACAGACACTTCAGGCCTCTAGGAGCAAACAGATGGCCACTGGCTCCCCAGCTTTGTGCTGGGTGCTGCAGGAGCACTCTAGGCATCACTAGGCTAGAGCTCATAACTATGGTCAAGTGTCCTGCAGAGACATAAAGAGTCTGGGGTTTTCCCAACATTGCTGTAAGGTTATATGGTATCATTTTAAATTGGACTCTGCCTACAAAAAGAACCACATCTGCTGATCAAAAAAGAGAGAACAGAAAAAGGTACATGGGACAGAGCAATCTACCAAATGGGAACATGAACACCACTGTAGACACAAATAGCCAGTTCAGAGAAAAAAAAAAAAAAGAACGACCGAGAGAATAGAAGAATTGTTTTATACTAGTGCTGTGGTCTGTTTCTCCAGCTGCTTTCTTTGTGACTCCTTGGATTTACAGCAATATTGCATGTAGCCTTTTTTTATTCTTTTACCCCCCCATCTTTCCTATTCTCTTAGCCTTCAAACTCCTTTTACAATTTCAATTATGTGTTCCAGCTGGAGACCTGAGCTATCAGTGACTACCCACCACGGGAGCTGATTGCACATAAACTAGGCAGAAGACTAGCATGCAACTCAGCAGCAGACATTCTGCCAGAGTTCATGACCTGCAGGAACTCACTGTGGCTCCACTACTTGTACCTTCAGCTCTCCAGTCAGTATGGGGCTGAAGGCTGTACTCCAGGACCGGAAAAGTCAGCTGAAGCTTGTCTCCCTTCATCCTACTTTGAGCTAAATGGAATAAACCAGCAGAGCTGGAGTAAATGAGCCATGGCAAAACTGATCTTAACCTCCATCCCCTGATTTGGCAGCCAGGCACTAGGGCAGGAGACAAGATAATTCCAGTCAGCTCCAGCGGGCTCTGTAATGCAATTTGACAAATCAAATGGATAGCTTTTATTAACGTAACTAAATGAATTATTGTAAATGGGAGATGTGGACATTGATCTGTCTTCATATATACATTCTGCTTTGGGGGAGGGGAGATTGCCTTTAAATTCAAGCTGCTGCTGCCTGAGGTAGGAAGTCGCTGTAGTGAATCTGTTCTGCAGTTTCCATATCCCCCAACTGCCCATTTAACACCAGTACCAATAAAGATAAAAGGGAAATACAGAGGAGAACTATGCATGCACAGCTATCAATGTTCATACTTGGACATACAACTGACTATTCAGGGCCAGATTTTCCTAAATATGAATGTGTGCTTTGATTTTGTGGTGACAGAATGGGACAAACAAGGTTTGTTGAAGACTATGATACCAATGAAAGACAAGGATGCCCTGACTACATTCCTTAAAAATAACTCTTCCTACAAAAACTGCTTAAATAATGCATTTCACAGCACATACAGTGCAAATACACAGATAACTTTCTCAATGAAGTCATCCAAGTCCGGGTCTCTCAAATCAGGCAAATAAATTCAGAACCTAAAGAAACATTAATATTCCTGCCCTATTATCAGGGCTGTGATGCAAGAACATCCATGGGAAAAACCTGGATATTTGATTTGAAACAGTTGATTTGAACTTTCTTATGTCTTCACATTCTCAAAAGTTAGCTCTGAGAAGGCTAGAGGGTGATTTGTGTTCTTCCTCTCCTCTCTTGTCTGCACCCAGAGCTAAAATCCCACTGTGCAGATGCCGAGCATACCTAGGCCAGCTGGAACACCTCCCACTACTGGAAAAAAAAATAAAATAGTATAAGCAGAGCAAAGACTGATTCAGCATGCAGTAGAGGAAGTCTTCTTGGAACCATTTAATGTGATGAACTTCTGGGAAAGAAGATTAAGCAACTCTTGGCTTCATATAGCTATCACTTTCAAGATAGCAACATATTTTGTTGAGCCACCGAGCTGAACATGTCAGGTTCTCTCAAGTGGTTCAGCTAGAATGGTTCAGCTTTCTACATACTGCATACTGGGGATGTATTTCTTTTTGTCACCATCCAGTAAAACACTCTCCCTATTCAGGTGTGCAAAAATATTTGGGTTTGGGTTTTTTGGAGTTTTTTATTCTTACCAAAACAGAGAGTTGTGGTTTGGTTTGGTTTGGTTTGGTTTGGTTTGGTTTGGTTTGGTTTGGTTTGGTTTGGTTTGGTTTGGTTTGGATTGGATTGGATTGGATTGGTTTTATTTAGTTAATTTGGCTAACAGTGAGTAGTTGATTTAAAGTATTTCTGGAAATTTTTATAGCATTTATTCATGGGTTTTTTAAAAACCATTCTCCTAACACCATAGTGGAAGAGTGTTAGTGCAAACTTAAAGTATGTCATGTAAAACAAATTCCATGTCTCACAAGTATTAGGGGAAGAGTGTGACTGGGATTGCAATAATAGCTTCAATTTCTTTTACTAAAGGCGTTTGATTTGAAGGTATCCATTGCATCAGCTCATTGTCACAAGGAATACTATCTATATACCAGAACAGAAATCCACATTTCCACCAGTTTTGGAAGTTCTGGACAACAAGGGTGCACGTAAAGGTCTTCCACAGCTTTTTACCAATGCCAGTGCCCCTCGTTTAAAGACAGAAATCCTGGCTGCAGAGACAGAGAACATCACAGCTACCACAAAGGCAAATCCTCCTCCAAAGGGACCCTTGGTGCTACAAAGTCTCCATCAGCCTGCAGATTTCAGATAATTTCAGTAGGAAGTTGTGCAAAAAGCTTAAGTAGCAGGTAAGTCTCTGAGAAGAAAAATTAGTTTCCCTTTCTGTTTTTCTGCCTTTCACTGGAAGGGTATTACAATGAGCACTAAAATTTTGGGATTATAGTGGGAGAGAAATCACAGCTCTCAAAGTAGGCCTGTGAAACATACCTGAGGGCTGTCCTGCTTCCCCTATTTTCCATTTCTGATACAGGGATAACAGTTCTGTCACCTAGGCAAAGGTACACTCTCCCAATTTTGAGAAATATGTGAGCATTACTTTGCAATTGCAGCTGGTTTTTTTCCAGAATGAGTTCTTGATATCTGTTTACTGATCCAATATACCATTATATAATACACAAGAGACCTTGGATTACTTCTGACTTCATCTCTGCTTTATGTTCTAAAAAGATGCCTGTTCCCTCAACAACCAGTGCTTACAGACCTTCCTAAAATATTGCTGGGCAAATTGCACAGCCTCCCAAATTTAATTAACTGTTCAAGTCAGCATAGCTCAAATTAGTTTCTAAAAGGGACCTGGGGCAAACACTGAAGCAGCTGAATGGCAGTGTTGCTTACTGCAGTAAGTCATCAGTGTGTACAACTCAGACAATCCCAGCTCAGGCTGGTGCTACAGTACAAATTCACTATTTCTAGGAAGGGTATGAAGGAAAAATAAGAAAAAGAATGTGATACTCAAGCATTATTACTGGTTTTTGTGGAAATAGGAATAAAACTATGGATCTATCCTCTTCAATCATGCTTTCCTTTTGGAGAGCTGCCATTTTAGGCACAGAGGCTCTTGGGGTATCTTCATGTCCCAGAAAAATGCTGAGCCATTGAGCAAGATCACAGAAAGAGGGGTCCCAGCAGCACTCATTATAAAACATAAGAGATGGAATTTGCTAGAGCTGGCTTTGACTAAGAAATCCAAGAGAACACTAACAGTGTATAGATATTTTGTATTCCCAAGTGCTGAAAGATCGAGTAAGCAGTAAGGTTTTGTCTGAATTGGCAATTGCATCTGAGTTAAAAGAATTAGGTGCTGTCTGCTTTGAGCTTTGTCTAGTACAAGAGAACAAAAGAGTGAATGCATAGGTAAACTGGATCTGCAAGACTTTAGATGCCTCTCTGATCTGTGGTGACAGAATATTATTTCCTAGAACATTTACAATGTTTTATGGCAGTGAATCATTTGTTTTTCCTTGTGTTACTGAGTTTAATAAAAGAGTTCTAATCTTATGCTGCATGATGTGGACGGTTATTTTTTTCCTCTCACAGAAAAAACATTACTTCAGCAATAAATTGCATGGAAGACAGTAGTTTTGATGACCTGTTTACTTGGGAAAATGCAAAAAGTAACACCTAATGCCAGTCAGACTGAAAGAGCGAAAGGAATTGCTCTTGCTTTATTAGTGATCTCTATTGCTCAAAGCATGAGAAATCAAGAGAGGACAGAAGCAATAATCTGTATTTTCATTGGTTTACAGCTTCCCTTGGGATAAAAGTATGCATGTGTATTTTTGGTGAAAATCCGGGGCTGAGCTCACTGCTGTGCCTAGGGAGGCAGCATCTGGATAGCTTTATTCCACAGTGTTCTTTCCTCTTGTGCACTTCTTCCCTCTGTAAATAGCACTTACCATAAAAGTTTGCAACTTGCATTTGTCTTTTTATGTTTTACTATGTATCACTAATAGTTTAATAAGGCATTAAAGTACATTACTCTTAATATTTAAGCCTCTGGTCCTGTCTTACCTGATGGGCTTGGGAACTCTTCCAAGTATCTGTACTCTGCTGCCCACGCCATCACTGACTCCTGAATATCTGTAAAAGCAAGACTCAGGCACACAACCTTCCTGCCCTCCACTGTGCACAGTTTCCACAGAGAGAAAAGCAAATTGCTCAGGATAGACAAGTGCCATGACATACCCTTGTCCTAGCAGTCCCACTCCAGATGGCTGAGGACCCTGTACTCTGGGACGGACTTCAGCACACAGTCACCACTCAGTCATGGTGAGAAAAAGGATCTGTTCATTGGCTTTAACGCAAACAGCACATCCTTAAACAATCTGTCCTTTGAAGTGTGGGGGATTTGTTTTCCTTAAAAACCTGTAGCCAGTTTACCTCCACCCAAAGCTTTTGGAGGGTCAGCTGGTGATGTGCCAGGCCTTCCATTTGCTTTGAATCATTTCTTCTTACTCAACTGAAAGTGCCAAGTATGCCCAGTACCTCTCTGACTCTCAGATCTTAGCAAAACCACTCTCAGCAAACTAAAGGATAAAAGAACATTGCACTTGTTTGGCTTGTTCCCCTGCCAGCTGTGGCTCCTTGACCATCGTAACCACAAGTTTCACTCCATACCAGAACTACCTTGTAGCTTTCCAACAAGTCAAGCAGTGTGGTGAGCAGCAAAGTATTGCTGTATTGCTGTCCGAACTACCCAGCTGGATCCAGCTGGAATCCAAGGTAACCAATACAAAATCTGTTTTCTACCACAAAAGGTAAAAAAAAAGGCCCAATACATTCTAGTATGTGTTCATTATTTGATTTAAGAGTTTGTGAGTTTGACACAGAAATAGAAAAAACCTCACACATCTGCTGGGCGATATCCTTCTAGATATTTGGAAATCTGCCCACTTCCAAGTATTTTCATGGAAATTTGCAGATGTGGTTTGGGCCTAGCAATGCTGAGGGGCTCTGGTTTCTGTTAGGCACATCAAACCTGACAGGGACAGTATTTTACCACAGTGCAGAACCTGTCAGCAGAAGATGACAGTGTCTTTATGAGCTGTCATCTACAATTTTTGCAATTAAATAGGCCCAAGTCTATTTAGAAGTATAAAAGGCTCTTCAAAGAACACAAGTCTGTTGTCCCCATTGTGTGTCCCACAGAAGAGAGAGCAATTGAAGGGGAAGAGACCGGTCTGAGGTTTGGGTCTCTGTGGCACGGATTTCCAGAGAGACTCTGTACAGATGAAGACAGCAGCTTAGAAAAGCTGTTATTTTCCATTGTGAAGCAGAAAAAAGCAACCCAGAGGATGTTTCAATGTGAGAGAAATCAGCATAGCTTCTGTACTGTTGGAATATAAATAGTGCCCTGGGAGACTTAGGACCAATGTGAGATCACACTGAAGCAGAGCCAGCAGAGAGGAGCATCCCAGTAACTCACGCTAGATAACCAGAAATATGACAGATGCTGCACTGACCACAACATTTTTCCAAAAAATAGTAGTGTCACTACAGCAGGCACTTGTTTTGCCTCAGCTTTCAAAGAGCCACACAATTAGCTTCAAGGAAAGCAGTCACCCCTTGGTGCAGCTCCATTAGGTGAAATACCTGGAAAAATGAGCAACAGAAATGTTGTTCTTCTTTTTACTTACATTTCTACGCCTAGATTTATGTTTGTCAGATAGTCACAAGCTAAGAGAGCCTTAAAACGCTTTAGTCTTTGTACCAAATAAATAAATAGAATTATATTCTTGGCCAAAATTTTTCCACTCATCTACCTTCCAAACTGTTGGCATTACTCCCAAGGAGGAGTCTAGACATAGGTCTGGAAATAGCCCTTCATTTGTACTGTAATGCTGCAAATATGAGGTCATCTTCATGAATTCAGAGCTCTAACAAAGCTTCCCCAACTTTGAATAAGCCTATTTTGAACAATGTCATGATATGTAGAGATATTTCAGATAGTCTAAACAAACAGGTATGACAACAGAAGCAATGCAGGTGTACCTTCACAGTCATAGCCTAAGCTAACTGAACCTGTTGCTGGGGTAAGGTTGTTTTCAGCAGTCTTGCTACCTCTAAATCAAATGTCCCTCTGCTATCCCTAGAGGCAAACCAAGTGATGCTACCCAAGAAGAAAGACTAGGCAGGAGACAAGGACCCACAGAAGAAACAGTGGGATGGAGCAGTCCAGATGGTCAAGGGGAGCAGTAGACCTTGCGCACATGCAGCAGACAAAAAAAAAATCTCATGAGAGCTCCAAATGTTTCTCTGCAATACTGAGACGTAAGATGTAGACATACCAGTCAGGTCATAACACCACAGAATCATAGAATGGTTTGGGTTGGCAGGGACATTTAAAGGCCATCTAATCCAAACCCCTGCAGTGAGCAGGAACATCTTCAACTCAATCAAGTTGCTGAAAGCCTCATCCAGTCTGACCTTGAACGTTGCCAGGGATGGGGCAACCACCACCTCTGTAGGTAACCCGTTCAAGGGTTTCACCATCCCTCATCATAAAAAATTTCTTCCTTATATCTAGTCCCTTGGATTTCTTTTAAATCCAGTTGAGGAAGAGACTGTTTCAATAAATTGAGGGTTAACCTCAACTCACTAAAGCTCATCTCACATAGGCTGCAATTCTAAATGTTATTGTCTCTCTGATTCGTTCTGTTGGACAAAATAATCACTCATTACCCTGACGTAGTGCAATCACCCCGGTATCATCAGCTCAGAGTAAAAACCCTGAAGGGTGGAAACACTAAAGTTGAAAAATCAGCCCTTATAAAAGAGAACATTATGATAAAACTCGATGTTTAAAGTAAACCAATTGTATTGAGGACATAGAAAGATTCAACTATGATCAGCCAGTCAGTGGGAATATTTATGCTGGGACAAGGGCACGTCAGTGGACTACGGCTGCTACAATGCTCACATGGTGTCTGCAGTTCATCGCACTAAATTCATTTACAGACCTAATGGACAGCACCATTGCCATGGACACACACAGCTGAGTGAAAGGAACACAAACCTGAGAGGGTCCAACAAGTGCTTCAAACAGATACCCTTCTGAAACACCACAAATAGGGCACAACAAGAGTCTAAGTAATCTCAGATTCGTCACTCCTTGGACTGATTTCCTATTACTGGGTCCACTCTTGAATGTATGAGAGGATGAATGAAAGGAAAAGGGATTAGTTTATAAAGACTGTGTTAGTAATTCATTTCCAGATTCCTTAATATAATGAGGTGCCAACTACCAGGCTTTCACATCATCCTAACTTGTTACCCACCAGGCTTGAACTCCTGAACCATTAAGTAGCCTGCATTCACTTCAACCACTCAATTCAAAACAAGCAGGTATTTCACAATTCCTTATGGCATGTGTGCTTCTCAGAATGCTGGGATTAACTTCGATGTCAGTGTACAAAAGCCAAACGCTTTTCCAAAAGCCTATATGAGCCACCTTTAATGAAATGGTGTATATGTGCATCCCATAGCTCTGTCAGATTGAGCAGAAGGGATTAGATACACTTGTTTGATAACATCCATCCAGTCAATATAATAATGCCATCTATAATGTTGTAGTACAAAGCTCCCGAATTACTTCAGAATATACAGTCACAACTCACAAGGAAAAAATGCATAAAAGTATTTTACCTTTAGCTCTTGCAGTCTGCTTTCCATTTCCATTTCCATTCCATAGTTCTCTATAAACAAGGTTTATACCCTTGTTTATAGAGAACTATGTACATGTATCTCTGCAATAAATAATCTAATCCAACACACAACACCAACATTTGACACTATCATAATGTGGAGAAGACAATATTTCTCAAGCTTATACTGCTAAAATTCAGGTTTCTATGCAGTCATAATGATGAAATTATGTGTCTCCCAAATATTCATGAGGCAATCTCTCATCCTTAGTATCAAACACGTCAGAGATACAGCTGGGATTTTCCTTGAAAATAAAGATGTCTAAGATTTCTTGCATTCATCTTACAGGGCTATTTCTCATATTTCGTGATTTACCCCATTTCCAACTAGCAATTTGTCTCTCATGTCAGCTTATCTGAAGGTCAAACATTAAAAATAAAACTGATATTTAATCCTGATAACGTTTAAATATTTGCAGATAATTATTACATTTCTCCAGGTCCCAGCATTATTTTCCAAGCTACCAATGTTTAACTTTCTGGCTTTTCCTCAAAATCAGTTCTTTTTGTCCACAACTAGGAACTTCAATTCTGCTAAAATACTACTCTCAGCATTTCAATCCAAAATGTTAATATTATCACTAGTTATACAAATAAGGAATTTATTAATATTCCATTCATAATCAAAACACAATGTCATATTATATCATATTCTCACTTGCCATAAAACCATGGGACTTCATCAATTCATACCTAGTAAGGACCACTATAGTTGCTCTATTTTATTGTTAAAAGAAATGTAGCAACTCTTGCATATTCCAGACTGCAAGAAGGACAATACCGTTCTGGTTTTTGTGTCTAGTACCATTAACATGAATAAATCTGATCACATGTATAAAACAAACTATTAAAGTTTATTCTTAACAGTAAAAAAAAAATCTATCACGTGGTTTCATATATAGTTTCATATATAAATATATATATATATATATATA
>VZTH01007930.1:0-12310 GCA_013397815.1 Aleadryas rufinucha | reverse complement strand
CTCATGTAAAAAGCATTTTGGTGGTTCTTCACACCCTTTTTTGGATTTCTTTTGGCATTAAACCTTCTCCTTTTACCCCAAAGAACCCCCTCTGCCTCGTTCCTGCCTCCTCCGCGCGCCTTTTCCACCAGTGGGCAGGTAGCTGGAACCCGAGCTGGAATTCGAGCTGGCGGATCCTTCGCCTGCTCTCCCGCGCCACGACAGCCTCCATCTCCCCCTCCCATGCGGGCGGGTGCCCGGTGCGAGTGGTCACAGCTAGCCGGGAACAGCACTGCGGCATAAAACAGTACTGGACTGCTTCGCCCACCATGTTTTTCTCCTTTGGCTGGAAAGGAGAGAGTCCCTTACTCCCACTCCTAACTCCCTTACTCCTGCCCCTGACTAGTGACATGACCTGGTATTGAATAAAATTAACATCTGGCCATGCTCCCCTCCAGCTCTGTAAAAAATTAACTCTGTCCTGGCCGAAACTAGGACAATCAGTCATTGCCTGTTTCTAGGTATGCCATAGTAAGAATACACTGGGCTGATTATTTTTTTGTGGAGCTGCATGTTTTACCCCATGTTATTTCATATCTATTTTGAGGTTATGTGGCTCCAGACTAAGCTTTGTGTTTACATGAGTATGTGGACACATATACATGTATGTGCACACGTTACACGGTTTGTGATTACAGCCAGTGATTTATTTACCTGATCAGTGTTCATGTGCATTGGAGACAGTGTCTGGAGACGGACGTCTTTGGTCTACATACATGTATTTATGCCTGACTGTGACATTTGCTTTTATTTTCCTTCTGCTTTCTTTACTGCAATGTCTAGCTCTTATACAGTTCTGGTTCATAGTTAAAGTGGAATTCCCAGAAACTATTATCTTAAATAATAATAGAACAATTTGTTTTCTTCCATTTCTTCTTTCTGATCACCCTTAGGGGTGATTTTGGGACTGTTCTTTATTTTCTTGTCCTCTTTTTATTCATTTTGCTATCCACTTCTTCAGCTGAAACAGGGCTTGTGATGATAATGATGGTAACAACAGCAGAATTGAATGTGGTGATTTTTTGTGCTCTTAAGATTTTGCTTCCTGCAAAAAATTGCTATTGATTGTTCATCAAGTTATCTGCTGCAATCCATTATTTATATCCACTCCTGTTCAGAATTTTGGGAGAGAATTACGTGGCTGATGATGTGAACAAGTGCTCTGTATACGGAATGTGATTTTTTGATTGCTACGCTTCTTATAAGAAAATCTATTATTAACTTCTTAATTCTTGTGAGTTTTGCTAAGAATCAAAAATTTCTAAAGTTATTCTCAATTAAATAAATATCTGCTTTATTAAAATAAAAAACATGTAAAAGGAAAAGCGTGTTCTCACCCTGTCTGAAGACACTGAGCACCTCTAATAGTTTCATGACTACCATCACATAGTTACAAGCCCATAAACAGAGTCCATATACTCTAAGTCTGCACATTACAGAACAAGCATAAACACCTGTTGATACCACATCTCCTTTTGCCCTTGCATGTGTAGAAACATCCAAAACATCCATTTAACCTAAAATTTTCTCAAGCCTCCTGAAAGTGATGAGCAGTGATGGCTAAACTGTGGTCAGATGGTTGGTAGTCCAAGGACTACTAACAAGGTGTACTGAGTAGTGTGATGTAGCAACTTGTCAGTTCTCCATCAGTGGGCCACAAGTGTTTTGCAGGGTTTATAATGACTTGTTGGCCTGGGAACTCGTGCTTCAGGGCAAGGTCATTCGCACTGAACACAAACAACGCTGGGCCAAACCAGTGCACACTGAAAATACAGCCTCCTCAGATCTCTCCATGGGCACTGTTCACTTCCAGTACAGAGGGCTACTGCTTTTCTTCCGATTTTTATACACTATTCATAATAAAAAAAATACAGCAATTTTTCCTCTGAAGCTAGGATCCCCAGAAGTCTCAAATCTCCAGTCTTCTCATCCTGCTGCTCAGCATGTTCCCACTGCTTCAGATTCCACTCATGGCAGTAATGGTTGGATATTTTTTTCAGCAAGAGCCTATGCAAACATCATGTCTTAAAAACACACTGCAAGCAGTTCACAGACAATCACATTAACTGATAATATAAATTACATTGAGAGAACTGATTTATTCATTTTGATTGCCTAAGTTTCACCTAGCACAGTGCTTCTTAATCTCTTTTAATCTCTTTTAATTAGAAGGATGACAGATCTTTATGAAAATTGCATAGGCCAGCTTAAGCAATGCTGTCTCTGTAGTTTTTATTTACAACCAAATGGAAATTAGATTTACATTTCAAAGGTCATAGGTTGCCTACAGTTGCTAGCTTACTTGCAGATAATAGTCCATGTATGGAAACATGTAGATAATTTTATTGGTTCAGTCATGTTGCAGACTGCCTGACAATGTCTCATGCAGTTTATTAAATGGCAACCCATGGCCTTCATAGGCATGAATAAAAAATTAGTTACTGGTTCAAATTATTTGTGATAAGAACACAGGCACAGCGATCTGGCACATACCAGCAAGACTACAAGAAAGAACACATGGTTGGAACATAAAGCATGCATATAGGCACAAGCATGAGTCAACATCTTAGTTTGGGGATGGCAGGAATTAGGACATGATGAAGGCATATCAGTTGTCCCGGATTTTTAGAATCACCTATGAAGGTTCATGATCAAATGCACGCTTTTCTTGCCCACTCCCATCTCATCAGGTTGAGTCTAGTCCCACCATTGAAAAAGGGATCCTTTGGGTTGGTTGGGGAAGTGCTCTGGTTTTACTCCAAAAAAAACATGAAAATTCTCAGGTTTTACTTACTCCCTTTGGGGATAAAGGGAGTAGGTCTCTTCCAGATAACACTATTCAGAGTCAGAAACATATCTAAAGCCTTAGAGGTAAATTAGGTGCTCTTCTTCTTCTTTGCCAGCTCTCTCTTTAATGCCTGTTCAGAGTTACTTCTAAAGCTTTGCCCAAGACACAAGGCTTAACCTTCTATGCCTAGTGAATTCTGTATTTCAGTAAATCCTTTGAAAAGTATTACTAGAGGCCTTTTTATTTTTCTGCCTAATAATTCCCTCAAGAGAACTTGTACATTTGAAAACTTTATGTCATCTTGAACTCAGTGTGATTTTTATGCCTCTTGGAGGGGAAGCTCTTCAGCTCTACAATACTTATCCTTTCAGGGACACATTTTCCTCCACACTGACAGCACATTAAATTTATTGGAAGCTGCACATTTCAGAGAAAACTGACATGATAAATCTGACTATGCCGCTGCCCTTTCTGAGAATCTAGATTTTTTTTTGCTTATAAGCTCTATTATTTTATAAAACATGAGAGGAAGAAAAGGCTATTACTGTATTTTAACCCATTACATTTCCAGAAACTGAAATCTGGTTTCATGCTTTCCTGAAAGAGTAAGAGTCACAGAATAATCTTCCCAGCTGGGCTGGCTTTCAGCAATGAACTTGGCTGACCTTAGAAGAAAAACAAAATTGCATTATGCCAGACAGAGTCCAGATACCCTGCCTTTTTCCACAACAGCTCTTGTATATAGAAGCTTAAGGACATGAGGCTGTTAAAGGAAATCCTTATGACATATGACATATGATCCTAGGTAAAACCTTAAAATACAGAGGAGGAATGAACCCACTGTAATTTTTTTTTTTTTTTTAAAGCGTATCTTCTGCTTGGTTGATATTGCTATAGTTCATCTTACATTGCTACCATTAATTTAGTGAATTAGTCATTAACTATTTACAGCTAGACACAGAAGCATTTGTCATAAACATCAGAAGAAGAGAAGAAAAATAGCTTTTCCTAATGCTATTGTGTGTTTAATTTTTCCATATAATGTGGCTGAAGTCATTAGTCACTGATGTATTTCTTTCTGGAAAGGGCAAAAGATCAGTTACAGAGTTGCCCAATAAAATTATAAAGTACACATATTTTCTGCTGCATAACACAACCTGACAGTCACAACAGGAGATACTGTCTCACGTCCTGAATCTGTAAATTTTATCAGAAGACCAGAAAAGTCTGCTTCCTCTAATGTGGTCCTTTTCCTTCTTTTCTGCCTTGTATTCTTCAGGATGAACATTCCCAGGTGTCTCAGTCTCTCGTCACAGAAATGATGCTCCAATCCTTTAAATCTCTTTTCGACTCTTTGGTGGACTAAGAGTATGTTCATGTCTCTGTCATACTGAGACAGCACTCCAGGTGTGCTCAGACTAGTGCTAAGGACGCCCTCCCTCACCTACTGGCCACGCTCTTCCTAAAGCAGCCCAGGGTGCCATTGACTTTCTCTGCCACAAGGGCACATTCCTGGATCACAACCAACTTCTCTGCCCTGCAGGACTTCCAGGTCCTTCTCTGCAAAGCTGGTATTTTAGGCTGTTGTGCACCTTTTTCCTCTGCACATACATGGAAGCCAATAGAGGAACAAGAGAAAAATTGCCATGGGAGGCATAGGATTCTTATAACATTCACAAATCTAGTAGGTGCTTTAAGTCACACACAGTTTTTATTCCCTTCACTGTGGAAAAAAATCCAAATATGTGGTTTTTCCTGTATACATTTTGTTGGGACCCAAGCTCAGCACCTGTGAGTAGAGCTGGATGGGGCTCTTTCATCTCCCAGTAAGTAATTTACGATGAGGCATGAGTGGTAATTTGCTATCTTAAATAAACATATAGGTGAGTGATGACTGTGGAAACAGGGTATGCAAGTTACAGTTTGCCTGGAGGGATTTAATTTCTCCACTGAACATTCTCATTCAGCATCTGAGCTCTGCAGCCTGGTGATTAATCTTCCTGAACACCAGACTGCTTGTAACAGGTTCTGGAGGTTCCTATCTGGAGTGTGCAGCACTGCTAATTAGCAAATCCACAGAACATCTGACATGTGTGGTCCTAAATGAGCCTGACTTATTAAGTATATTTATTAATGCCTCTTGCAGTCAGATACACAGAAATATTATGGGTAAAGCTATTGGATGCACCTAGGAAGAATAATTAATCTTGTAAACAAGCCAGCAGAGAGTGGGGTATAAATCAAGGCATCTGCTACCTTATGACACCTTAAGTGTAAATGAAATTTTTGTTGTCTTTGGTTGAATGCTGTGTGATACCTTAGCAAAGCTCATCAGCATGTTCGCAGCAATGTCCAAATACTGTACGACAAAGAAGGAATTAATACCCATGTATAGGAAGAAGTAAAAGTTGCAGTGATCTGATGACTGGTTTTTACAGACAGATATCAGGAAAAATAGTGTATTTTATCATAATGTAGCACTAAACTATTGTCTAAGTAGATGTCCTGTCTGTAGTATGTAGTATCTGGCCATTGATGGACTGGATTTACCCCTGCTTTTAATCCAAAGAACTACATAAGGACTCATCCATGCTAAAGGGTATTAGAATAATGCCTCTGACTGCAAAAAAAGTAGAAATGAGTAAGAATGCAGTTTGATGTCAGACCATTAACATATTGTAAACAGATTAGGCAGGTAAACATGACAATAAAAGTGTACAGAACATGAAAGACACAACTCTGAGTGTCTCCCTTATGGCACTGATGAAATTCAAGCAGGAACCAAGGAGACACTTTGGATTTCTTCCTACAGAAGCTTCCCAGGATACGCCCCTGATGAACCTTGAAGTAGGTTCTGGTCAAGTTCCAAGGCATGCTCTGATTCTGATGGAAGGCAAAGTATTTCTGTGTTCCTGTTCAGACGAAACCAGCTGGCATCTGTTGGCTAGTTGAGGCCATAAAGGACTAAGCTACCTGTCATCAGTGCAAGATGGCTGTCAATGACTGTGTTCATATTCAAGCTATATAAAAAAACCCCACTGTGATGCTTTTCACAAACACTCTGAAAAGTCCCTGAATTTTCACTGTCAGTGTGACCATGAGCTTTGCTTTAAACTGCAAAGAGCATTTGCTATCTGCTGAAAGCTGAGAAGAACATGGCTTTCAAGCACAGAGCTGACAGTGCCACTCCTGCCACTTGCAAGGAGACCATACAGCCCCATACCATTATTAAAAAGACACTTGTTTACTTTGGCTGCTTTAAACCAGTAAGCTTTCCTTGCACCCTGTGTGGGGACAGAGTCCAAGGAGATCACATGCTGCTCTGTGCTTCTACTCACGGTAGTATAACTCAAGCTGTGTTCGTAAGCAGCTCATATCATAATCTTACAGGCTTTATTATCTTTGTCACAGCTATAGAAGAATAGGACAATCTTCAGGAAAAATGTTAAGCCCTGTCTACCTCCAGTCAGATCCTCAGTTTAGATTAGGACTAAATCACAATAACCTCTAGGCTGGTATTAAGAGTGGATGTGAATAATCTGAGACTAACCAGAATTTCAAATGTGATTTAGGTATTGCTTTCTGGGAACTTTTTCTTCACTCTACTATCTGTCTAACATCATATAATTCCATGGGGGTTTTCTAATATAGTGAGATGAAGGAGATGCTATGCATTAATATTTTATCCAGAAAACAAGACAGTAACTGTTTATTGTTAGTCATGACATAGACTAAAAGCATTAAATAGTATCTGTGGAGATATTTTAAATTTTTGAAACAATTCTTCACAGAGTTAAAGCATTACAAGAATTGTTAGAATTTGCAGGCTTTGGAAGAGAGAAATTATTTCTTAATCCAACTTAGCAGATGATTTCTAGAACTTTCCAGTGGCAGGATGTACTTTCTCCTTCACAGTCTGGGCCACAGCTTCTTAGTAAAAAACAATGACAATTAATTTCTGCTCAGTATTCCCACAGCACACTGTGTACATTGTCCACTACATCTCTCATTTGCAACTAAACAGTGTTTGTAAACACTGTAAATGCATTGTTTGGTAAATACAAACTTTTTAGTGATATCTATATCGGAATGATGGCACCAAGCCACTCACCTTCTTCCTTTTAAAGCACAAAAACTCCTTCAGAAAACACTAAGTGACAGAAACACCAGCCAGGACTGCTGCAAACAATTTTGAGTAGACTGCGTTTCCTTTCCCTCATCCTGGACCAACACCTTCGGCTCAGATACAAAGCCTTTCTCCTCTAGGCNGCGAGCTGTGGCTCCCGGGGCAAACATCTGCGGTTTGAGCTGCATAGAACCCTGCTCCGTGCTGTCGCACCAGGACCTCCCGGAGTGTCCAGAGCAAGAGGACAGCAGTCGCCGCCTGCCACGCCACCGGGCGGCTAGTGGTCAGCGCGGCAGCCACTCCTATGTCCAGCTCCAGCAAATCATCCTGTCATATCAGCAGCTTTCTGCTTGACCACCCTCTGGAGTCTCCCAGCATGGATGAGCTGTCTCAGGGAAGTTCAATATGCCAAGCTCCTCTCAGCAGGGAGAGGGGCTACAGAAGCGTGAGAGGCAGCAAAAATCTTGTCCCAGTAGCACCATGCATCAAGAAGTTTCCAGAAGTGCTCCCTCTTTGAGAGGTGGATTGTACTATGTCTCCAAACTCAACTTTGCTCTCTTCAATATCAGTATTTCATTTTCTGTACTCTTCAGCTACTTTACATTTTGTTGATGCCATGTCAATCTGAAAAAGAATTTCTTGAAGTGAGGACATAGCACACAAAGTTCACTGCAGGACTTGCCTTGAACTCAGCCTCATTTATGTTTGATTTTGAAAGCTGCCTTCTACATTTTTAACAAATCCTGTGATACAAGTTGAAGGTTAGATCCACAGTACGAGTTTAAGCACTTCTAACTGGTGCAGTGCACCTCAGAAGAACAAGGTCAGACATCCTGGCATCCTCAGATAACTAATGGAGAGAATTAGGCACAACTCCAAAGGGCAATACAAAAATATCACATGTCCAATAAAGAAAGCAGACAAGAAACTTTAGTTAATTAAAGTTTCATCTCCATTCTAGAGGTTAGACATGGTCCTTTTGCAGTCTTGAAAGAGGTACCCTCTCCTAGCAGAAAGTACCTTGAGATGCTTTCAGGAAGAAGAAGATCTAGGTCCTGAACTGTGTTAAAAATACATGTTTCTCAGGAGTAGGTCCTCCCCATATGTCTGTATAATGTTCTGAATAAGAAAAGCACCCATGATTTCTCTGCAGCTCAGCAGCCAAGATCAGGGCTTTCAAGGCTGAGAAGAGAAATATAAATATCTTACTTTGTAGCCTGCAGATTATAACATTAACCAGAAGGATGGAAGGCCTGGGCTCTGATTTACAGGGTGACTAATTCCTAGTGGTCTTGCCAAGTAATCTCAGAGTGTCTGGACTATACACATCTTGTAGGGCAGAGTAAATTAAAAAGAAATGTTCTGTGGATCTTCACAACACCAGCAGTAAAGTTTTCCGCAACTCTAAGAAACACCTGATGCTCTGAAAATACTTTTGAATCCAATGATATGCCACTGTGGAAAAATAAACTTCATCATTGTAGTGCAAATATTGTAGTGTGTTGCTAAGTCTGCATGAAAATACTACCTCTACATCTCCTTTCCAAAGCAGTGCTGAAATAAGCTTTACAAACTGAAATACTCGCTTGAAATACGACATTAAAAAAATAAATATCTATATTACTCTCATACTTATCAGATGTTAGGAGAAAGATAGATATTTGGACAGAGGCAATTTATTGTACTGACAGTAAGAAAACCTAAAATTAGAAAGCAATAACTGGTTTTCACAGTAGCTCCAAAACTCTTGAGTTAAATTAGTCCTTGATTAAGTCTGTTGCATTCTTTTGGTAAGCAGGATTACAGGATTGTTCTGCTTAAATTAGAACCTCCTCATTTTATAAGCTTTCAGCCAAAGCACTTAAAAAAATTAAAAAAAAAAAAAAAAAGAGGAAAAAAAGCACAATACTGTTGAAAGAGCTGATGTTCTCTTTGTTTGCAAGTGCAGTGAATAATTAGTTCATGTGTAGGCTGTAGAATGTTTTAAATTACCTCTACAGAGGTAAGTAAAGTAGCATTTTTCAGAATAGGTAAATTTACATTAATCCAAAACCACAAAAATAATGATGCCTATTGCTTTCCTTTTCTCTACAACTACCATTGATTTTTGATGTGTATATTAGCAACATCATGCAGGACACTCTTTTATCTTTTTCTGTCTGGCTTTGCAAAAGCATCTGCACTCCTTAGATCTCCTCCTCATTCCAGTGCACTCTTCTCTAAGGCAAAAAAATGGCCTATAAAATGTTTTGAAAGTTAATTTTGAATCAGTACCAGAATGGCTCTTAAAAGCAAGCCTTTAGTATAAAATCCTGCTTCCAGCTACAATTTGCTGAGGCCTAATGGCCATCTGACAATTAGACACTCCATACCCACATATGAAAGAAAGCAGGTATACAAAGAACTCTTGGTATTTCTATATCCTGGCTAGCAAAAGCTCCAATTCAAAATGCAGCTCTCCAAGCATATGCCAAAGAATGGAGAGGACAGGTCAGAGGGCCAGTTGTTTGCGTCACCATAGGTTTCACTAGACAGAACGCATTAAGAATATTTATGAGTTGGACGAGCAGAGTTGCCCGTAATGCAATTGCAGCTCATTTAATTGAAAAAAGGGAATGAAAAATGCTTACCTCAACATGTCTGCTTAAGCTGTCATCTGATTTACTCCATTTGTATCAATATAGGAAGTCAAAGAGGCAAATTGAATTTATGGACCAGCGGAAGATAAACCAATTTTCTCAGGAGAAACCCAAGTATCATAGCTCATACCTAAGTCTCCTCCTCTGTTTTCACATCAGTCATTGTACACAGCATTTTTACGCAGCAGTAAACCAATTTAAATGATCCATACATGCCAGCCATTGTACCGCTTGCACAGCATCCCTCCAGTGCAAATTTGCTCTCTGTAGGGCGGCTGAAGCAGCACAAATCACCATGCAGCCCCCTGCCCAGGGTGAAGGTCCTGGCACAGACATCCCCACTCCCCCCAGGTCTTGGTGGCCTCAGAAGGGAAGTGCCAAGATGCTGGACCCTCCTGCTCCTCTCTTCTCATGTAAGTCTGTTCACTTGCAAAGCGGTGTCCAGCTGTCAGGACGCAAAAGTGCTCCCAGACACTGCTTAGTACCAATTTAATGAGAGTCTTGCCCTGCCACCACTCCAAGTCCTTTTGTCATGGCTGACATAAACACATATGTCTTTCAAGGCTACTTGTTCTAAGCAGCTTTTTCAAACATCTCCGTTAATTCCAACTGAAAAGCAACAGTGTGTCAAAGACAAAGCTTTAATGTAAATAAGCATGTATTCGAAAATACAGCTGACATGGCAGAAGTTTTTCTAGACTTGGCATTTTTCTGACAGAAAATGCCAGACTTATCAGAACTGAAATGTTCCAGGGAATATGTTGACAACATATCCAACTGACTCAAGGATGTTCCCAGGGAAATCTGCTTTGTCGCTGGCCCATGTGACCTCAGCTCTTTTGTCCCCTCATGTCTCCAATGACCAACATGGTGGGGAGTCGGGAAGCCAGGAATGAAGCAGTAAGCACCTCCAGAGTAAAGCAGTTCTGTTTCTAGGGAGCCTATGAAGTGGGTTTTGCTTTTTGAAAGACAGTATTTCACAGTGGTCCATGATGGGAATCTAACCCAGGACCTTCATATCCGCAGAAGCTTCCTCCCTTTTGAGCCAGATGCAGGGAACTTTGGGATGCTCAGCTTCTACTACATTTACTAAAAACATGATCTTCTCTGCTGCATCTTCCCACGCTCCTCAGTATAAATTGTGTCATGATAGGCTTTTGGCTGAAATCCCCCACTATTTGAAAGAAATGGACCCTGACAAAAAGCATCTCCTTTGAAGTAAGTATTTTGCAGGCAGGGAAGGTTGTCTTAATGACAAGGTCATCAAACAGGCATCTGTTGTAACCACAACAAAAGTGATCATGAAGTTGCCTCACGGACTGGAAAACTTACAAGATCCAATTTCCTCTTGTTTTGGGCTCTTTTCCCTAGAAAGAGAAATAATGCAGGGATAAAGAGCAGCAGAGTGCACTGCAACTCATATGTTAGTCGGAAGGACATCTGTGAATCTGGGCCAGTCCCTTGTGTTTTCACTCTCGGAAGGAGTTGCTAAAGCAGAGTGTGGGCCAAGTTCCCTAAGAGGTGCTTGGAGAGTTAGAAAAGCCTAATTTGACAAGGTCACCACAAAGCAGACTGACCTAAGCTACTTTGCAGATGTAGTGTAGACCTTCTGCCTGGGGTTCAGCTGACCTTTGGCTGCCAGATGACATCCTGGTTCAGGATGCAGATTCCCATACTGCCTATGTCTGATGTTAGACAGAGTGCATCCCACCCACAGTGCTGAGCACTTCAGTATGCATTTTCAAATGCATTAAAAGTGGGTTTTTTCCACATGAACATAAGGTCATTCTGTCCTTGGTATGTCACGGAAGAGTTCCACCAAAATCATTATAGAGACATGATTACATGCAATTCTCACTGCTCATTCTCCATTTTTTTTCCTTAGTCAAGATCAGGTATGCCGGATAGTTATCTTCCTGTTTGATGAAGTTCTTTCAGATCACTCTGGGAGGAGAGCTAGATGCCATCTCCTTGCCATCAGGAGATTGTGCCTGCCTTCCCCACACCATAATGATACACAGGAATCTTGAGCAGCACTAGTCTGGTCAACAATGGCCACAGATTTGAAAATGTGTATTTGTGCACTCAATTCTAATCCTTTAAGCACAAAACAGCAAATTGCAAAGGGCACCTGATTATTTTTGGTGCTCGAGGCTTAGTTCCAGGATAAATTACTAAATCACTGAATTTTACCACCATCAAAACATAAGCTTACAAATGGCAGAAAGTGCTAATACGCATGGCTTTCTGGAGTTCATGATTAATGTTGAAGCAGAAAAGCTCCAGGCTGATTTAAATCGGTCCTCATCTTGACAGATATTAACAAAGGAGGGACTTGCTTTTCTGATTTTTTTGAGGGGGTGGTAGTATAATTATATAAAGTTTTAATTCAATAAGTAGAACTGCCAAACTCAACAGGAGAAATAACACGTGACAAGTAGAAGTTGGAGAAGAATGATGCAAAAACCATCAAGGCTGTAGCTGTATCATTTATAAGGACAACACAGCCTGGAGAAGGACTGTGTACGTTTTAAGACAGTGACCCCAGAAACTAAACTTATATAGAATTAACAAACAAGCAAGTATAATCTATTGTTTATGACAGGTAACAAATAAGCATCCTTGGCAACAGAGTTGTTTATCCGTGGACCATGGATAACATGGAAAACACCACCAGCAATAAACAATTTCCCACTTGTCCTAGGTTATAGTGTAAGA
>VZTH01007929.1:941895-956787 GCA_013397815.1 Aleadryas rufinucha | reverse complement strand
GCCCAAACCGGGACAAGCAGATACCCTCTCTGAATTCCCTTGCATGAGGAAGATATCAGAGAGGGTGAACTGGCTCTGTAGTTCTAAATGCTAATGCATTCTTGAACTGTAGTCATATGGGGGCATTTATAAATAGCCAAAGAATTTGTAACGAGAGGTCATCTGAGGATGCTAAATCCAGACCTCTCCTCGGTCATCAATTTCTAGGGGTTTTCCTACAGCCAGGCAGTGCTCTGCTGTGCTCCACACAGGCTTAGGCTGTGTACAACTGTTGTTTCTCTCCCACTATTGAAAAATGTGGGGAGAGCAGTGCCTTCATGAGAAGGTGCAAAACGATCCCAGCTTTCCTCTCCTGATGCCTGTCTGCTCCTGAGGGCACAGCACTGCTCGGGCAGGGGGCTGCTGCTCCCAGTGGGCAATGCCTGCTTGGCAGGGCTGTTCCTGCCAAGGACTAAGTTAAATGCCTGTCACAGGGGCCAGCTCCACTCTTCATACCTCCCATCCTCATCCTTGGAGCAGCAGCATGGCGAGGCCTTTGGCATCACCCCAGCCATGAGGGGCTGGTGCAGCTGCCCTCCACACGAGGTGAGAAGCTTCATCCATCCATTGTGTTTGTGCTTAAAGTTAAATTTAACCATTGTCCCTGCTAAGTTGTTTGGCACCTTAGTCTCTTAAGCAAACTTTCCAGGCCTGTTTTCTATCATCGCCCCTGGAGAAAGCCCTAAGAGTTTAGAAGAGAGAGCAGGACCCACATCTTCAACTCTGCTTTTGTACCAAAGACTCCATAGATTTGTTGTCATTCTGGACTCTGCACTTGTCACCTCATTAATAATCCTGCACTGAATTTAGGTTAGGAGTAAGCTGATCCTTGCAGCACACTCAGCGTGAAGCTGCCACCTCCGTGAGCATGGGGCGCTAGCCCTTGCTTCTCCTCTTTTGCCCTGCAGGTCCTTTCCCTGGTCTCAGGAATAAAAAGTAATTTTTCCATCTCTGTCTGTCTCCTAATTCCCTCTGCCATCCCATTTGTGCCCCTCCAATTGCTGTAGGTCAGGCCTTTCTTTTGATAAGTGATGTATGAGGGTTTGCTTCTTATCTTGAAACCCCACTCTATGTGAAAAAAAACTTTGTCGTCCTGGAGGTTATCCTTTCAATTGCCCTGTTATTGGTGTGAAATCATCCCCATGCAATTGTCTTTCTCAATTTCAACATTAATTACAAATAATAGCAGGTCTCTCAGCTCTTCGGTTGCTTGCGCTGGTCCCTACCTCGGGGTGTTGCACAGAGTCTTTAAAGGCCTGTAAGTGACAATAATACTACAATTAAAAAATCTGAAAACTGAAAATCATCACCCCCCACACCTCACTAGAACAGATTTTACCTTGCCAGAAAAATAAAATTCAGCCTCTTTTTTGTTTGTTTGGGGTTTTTTTTGCTATAGCTTTTTGCATCTCCACATGCATGTGCGGAAAAGCCTGCAAAAGGGAGAGCTGCCAAGGCTCTGCCTCACGGTCACAAAAGTGCCTGTGGCACTTTACAACATGTCAAAAGAGAAAACAAAATCCTCTCTCGGCTGAGGTCTGCAAAGCCCTGGAGAGTCCTGGGTCTCAACAGAGACGAGCAGGGCCTGCAACAGCCACAGCACATGACCCTGTCCCCTCACATTCCCCCTGCCCTGGGGCTGCCATCTGGGGGGTCACCATATGCCTGTGTTTGTGGGATGTAGGGTTGTGCTCCTGCAAGCACAGAACCAGGAACACCACCCAGAGCATCTGGCCATGGCCCAGATGGCATTTCAATGAGAATGTGAGCCAAAAGTCACATCAATGGGAAGGCAGAGGGGTCAGGAGAGTTTGTCAGTATGCTCACAGCCCAGGGACAAGCAGCCCCACACCAGCCACAGGCAAGGCACTGGACCCAGCAGGACCCAGTGCTTCGGGTAGCCACTGGGACAGACTCCTCCAGAGCCCAGCAGGGAGGGAAGGCTCCGTGCTCCGGCAGAGCAGAAGTGGGATGGGGAAGAGGAGAGCCTGGGGCCAAGCAAGGTGCACTGAAGACACTCAAACCTGAGCACAGTCCATCAGAGCAACTCCAAGGGGCTTTAGAGCCCATTGCCTCAGGCTCGGGCCAGCTGCAACAGCAATGCTAAGCTGTGACTACCATTGCTCCGTGTCTCAGCCTTTCCCTCTCTTCTGGTAACTTGCTAGAAATGCTTAAATATGAGCAGAATCTGCAGGATGCAGAAGAGATGACTGGGGTAGGAGCTGTGAAGCTGAGAACAAGTTGGGCATAAGGACCTCATGCAGATAAACAATTAAAATCAGTGAACATCTTTTGGTAGAGAGGCAGCAGAAGAAAAGGACTGAGACCAGCACACTGTAGCAGGCAGTAACAGCTGAATGTAGCAGCTAAAAGTCATGCACCCTTGCTGAGGTTTTACTGACTGCAAATTCAGAAAGGCTCCGGGACATTGAAAAGAGGTTAATAAATCAAAATTCCATCACTTGGGGCCCACTCATGCCATATCTTGAGCACTTTCTATTCCCACTAAATTCCCTGGACAACAGCAGCACACAGCAGAACTCCACCATTACTGTGAACACTTACACAGTTAATGCCCTTGGAGAAACACAGACATATTTACATGCCCAGGAGTGAGTGTCACCACACAGAGCTAAGAGGAAAACTCCATCATCTTGGGGAAAGTGTCAGAATCCCTTCTTATCTGACCAGGTCCCCACCAGTTCTTGGCTGCTTGGTGTGCCTGGAGAGCCAGGCACTTAGCTTGAAATCCAGGGCTGGCACCCAGAGAGGTTTATGGATCGTAGTGCACCAGTGTAATGTAATCCTCACCCCAATATTTAAAAATAGCCCAAGGGACTGACCTACATAAACTCCAAGCCATCCAGTCTGGACTGGGGCCCAGTTAGCACGATGACATTTCAAATGTGGTGCAGCTGACTCCATGACAATACGGTAGGTTTCATCTAGGGGAGGTATGCAAAGGGTGCACAGAGAATGACGCTTCATATTGGATTAAAGCACCAAAACAACCTGGAGGAAGCATTCACTGTGTACTCTCCAGAGCAGCTACTAGAGAAACAGGAGCAATGCTTGTACTGTAGTACTATTCAGCCATTTATATGTGCTTGCTTCTTCTGGTAAACAGAGGAAAAGCAAGCCCTGACATGGCAGAGGATTACTGCACACACAGAGGGAGAAGCAGTAAATAGGTCAGTAAACACTGGCCAGACTGTGGCCCTGGGGGCTGGGCATCCTGCTGGCTCCCAGCACTGCTTTGCATGGGCTGCTGGGGTCCCTGGAGGCAGGGGTCCTGCTGCCTGCAGCTTGAGCCCTGTCTTCATGGGAGCTCCTGGAAACTGGCTCTTGTCCTCCTGGCTCCCAGGAAGGCACAGTGCAAGTGCAAGTTTTTCATCCTCAGTGCTGAGCTCCTTCAGCACTGGCCCACCCAAGGACACTAGGGACAAGTTCCCTGCTCCTGGGTACCCACTTTGTGTGGCCGCAGGGTTGAATACCACACCAGGACCCCATTCTTCTCCGAGGGTGCCTGCAGCCTGCCGTGAAAGTGGGATAAACCACCTCAATCCCACCATGTGCACCCAGAGCCCTTGCAGAGAGGATCTAACGAGGGCAAATGTGTCGGCTATGTCTGGGGGGAATTTTCCAAAGCACAGGCCAACCCTTAAAGGGGTGCTCCATCGCCCTGACAGCAAATGGAGAGGACTGAGCCAGAAGCCAATGCAGGTCTTGATGCCAGCCTGTGCTTCTGGGAACTACAGCACATGGGGCACCCTGGTTGGGATGCAGCCAGATGTTTTGCAACACTTGTTTTATTTTGCATAAACCCTTGAGCTGTATGAGAGAAAACATACACACACAGCTCACCAGGGCTGCACGCCCATCGCTGAGCCCTGTGCCCGCAGGTGCCATGTGCTGCCAGGGAGCAGGAAAGCCAATGCAACAGAGCTTGGCTTCAGCCAGAAGGTGGTGAGATTAGACAAAAGGTAAAATCTGGTCTAAAAGAGACCATCTAAAAATGAACTCATGGAGGACCATGCAGCTGGGGAGCAGAGGGATGCCTTGCCTGTTGGTTCAGCAGCAGCAGGTAGCTCTGCAGGCAGCACAACCAAAACTTACCCTCTAACACCCTATGTGACAGGAATTTATCAGTCACGGCCTCTCCCCTGGATGCTGATGACCCCAAAGCAAAAGCTGCACCTTGTTTGCAGCCAGATCATTGTAGCCTCTGCTCTGTGCCAAGAGCACCCTGGGCCTCGGCTGTGCCATGTCCACGGCCGCTGGAGACAGGAGTCACCCAGGATGAGGAGCAGTGACACCCATGGACAGTGCTGGGACCTTTCTGGTCTTCTGCCCATCTCTTTGGGAAGGTTTTACTGACAGAACAAGGATAAGGTTGGCCAATGGTGTCAGAAAAAAAAACTCAGATAAGAATTCCCATAGAAAAGCTAAGCACGGGCTTGAGGATGTTGGAGTCATTGTGTTGGGAGATGCTGCACCCTTAGACTGCCTGAGAACCATGTTCAGTACCTAATTGTTTTGGCAGAAAGCTTGTGTGTCTGAGACTCAGCACAGTATGGTACAGAGAGTGCCCAAGTCTGTATTTCATCTGAGTTTAAAAAAAACATGCACAAAATATTAAAGGAGCAAGAGTAGAGGTTCCAAACAATATCAGAAGGAATCAGAGTGAGGGACAAATTTAAAGTAAGAGCATTAAACTGCACGTTAGGAGGAAAGCTGACTTTGGAGCAATGCAAACAGGAAGAGAGTGAGCATAGCTACACAAACAGCCTGCCCCCAAAACGGGAAGGGGCACAGGATTTGGAATATGGCTGACGTGCCAAAAGCTTTGGTGGCATTTTCCCCTGCTGATGGTGTGTCATGGTAGTACTGGATTCCCCTCAACAAAAACTGGGATAGAGCCCAAGAATTAGCTCAACTCAAGGATAGTCAGCTGAGCTGTAATGGTCTGAAGCACAGTGTGCTGAACAGATGGCCTGATGGTGCCTGCTAGTCTGAAAGGCTCATTAGCTTCTACAGAGCATCCTGGGGAAGTCTCACCACAGGCTGTAGGAAGGAGCTCCTGTACCTCCCCTACCAATGACAGCAGTAGCTCGAATTCCAGCACATTTTGTATTCTCTAAGGGAAATTTTGTCTTTCAAATCAGAAATAAATTAAATTACCAGTTAAGGACTCACATTCTTGCATAACAGGTATCTCCATAGAAGAAAGCTTAATTGGTTCTTTATTTGTAAATCACCTCAATACATCTTGTAGTGCCCCAAGAAAGCCTCTGGATTCTCTGGGACTCGAAATTTGGTCCTTAAGCTCTTTTCTTCCAGCAATATGGGGTCAGTCCTGGGCCATCCATGTTTTGGAGAGATGTAAATCTGAGGCTTGGGATCTGTGCAGGACTGTCTCCTGATAGCACCCCAGAGACCTGACTTCATCTATCCCATCGTGGGGGCTGGCTTGGAAGAGAACATTCTGCAGCACCTCCCCTTCTCATCCACTTTGCTTCACCTCAGGGAGACCCAGACTTTCCACTTAAATTCAGGTGTCTTTTTAGACCTCAGCTTATTCTTTCTGACCTATTAACAGCTTTCTACCCATTGGCCTCTTTGAATTCCAATTAGAAATGAAGTTCAGTTTGCTTCCAGTGATTCATGCGGGAAGGCCCATGAGATCTGGCAGAAACAGCAGTTCATCACTTACGTTTATTATGCCAGAACAGGGTATCACAAATCACAAGTAGGGAGATGAGCTGACCTCTAATAATCTAACATGTTTAGAATATTCCTTTGATTTTCTACAGAAGGAAAGGTAACTGGATGTGTTTGAAGAGCCAGAGGCTCTCTCCCCTGCTTAGCATTAGCATCAATCTCTCTGACATTATTTGTGCTAGTTTTCTCCTGGGTATAGAGGTTTAACTGGATTTCAAACATTATCAGAAGACTCAAAAGGTAAAGGCCAGATATTTTTATGTTTGCTTGCTGAAACAGTTTTTATTCCATCTCCTCGACTGTGATTATAGAGACACTTCTTGCTCCTTGAAAACAGTGTTAAATTCACAACTGCTCACGAAGCCATATAAAAGCAATTTATTGCACATCACTGAACACCCTCAAGAGGCCTGAGGCAGCATTAGCATTTTTATAGGAAGTGCTGGTATATCCTTTTGCACACACCCCACCTGTTCTTTTGTTCCTACATGATGTCTGTGGAAGGTACACAAATGCTTGCAAAGATGTGCCCAGCCCCACACAAAAGAGCCCGAGCCAGCCAGAAGAGTCTGTCGGGATGCAGTGGGCCACAGCAACCTTCACAGCAGCTGCTGCGAGGCATTTTAACTCCATGAAGTGCTGAGGACTGAGGCACATGATTACAAATCCATCCATGCTGACCACATAAGGCTGGCTTCTCCTGACTCGATAAGCTGTGACTTGTGTCACCTCCAGCTGGGATAGGGACACCACGCTGGGGCAGGTGGCATTCAGAGGACCCAAGAGGAGAAGTGACTCAGGCTGCCAAACAGACTCTCCCGCAGGTTTTAAGACACATTTCAACTGAAATAAAGGTGACCATCACCAGTGCCATTGACTGGGCAGAGAAATAAACTTAAAATTTCCAAATAAAGAAAAATAAAGAACAAAAGCAAGCTGCACAGGCTCGTGTTTTGCACCAGCCACAGTAATTCACTGTGTTTTCTACCAGTAAATGCCACAGTAATTCAAATTTAAAACACTAAGATAGCTGGGCTTTAAAATCAACAAAGCAGTAGCAAAAGAGTTTCATATGAGCTAATATAGATGGTGCAGTTTGAAAGTCACTTGGCACCAGAGAGAAGTAAGAGAATTGCTCAATTTTTGGCCACAGTTCTAAGGGGTTGTAAAAGTTACGTGAGCAAATGGATTTGTTACTTTATCAGCTGACATTCCTTTTGATCAAACTTTTTCTCTTCCTCTTTTTTGCTTGTTTATTTTAGGACATTCACTCCTGGTACAGAAGGGCAGCAGGTGCTGTTCGCGGACTACTCTTGGCACAGAGAAGCTGCAGTTTGGATCTTGGATGCAGGCTTATTTACAGAAAAGAAGCATTCAAAAACATCTGCAGCACAAAATTATTTTCTGCTTAGTCTATGGGCCAAAAACGAAAAAAAATTGTCTTTTGCCTGGGCCACTGCTGTACCTGGCTCCAATTCCTGCACTGCAGAGAGCCAGACTCTGCAGCAGGCTGAAGGCAGCTGCCCACGCAGCAGTGACGTGCCCGCTCAGCACACTGAGGGCATCCACGTGTCAGGGAGCACCAAGTTCACCACAGCTTCATCACCAGCTCCAGTGTTCACTGAGAAGCACCACGGTTTGTGACACTCTGCTCCCAGCTCAGCTCTCCCAGGATTTGAAGATGTCTTGGACAGGGCTGAAATTCTTGGAGAAGCTGTTTCAGCCTCTGCTGAGCACTGACCACAGCCAGCTAAAGTCATTTTCTCTCCAAAGCTCTGCTGCTGGTGCTGGCAGGGCTCTTTCTGCAGCAGCATCTCAATATCACACACAGAGGAGGGTGCAGGTTTGGTCCTAGGCCACCTCCTGCCCCCAGAGGACCACTTCTCAGAGAAGCCCACCAGCAACAGCTGACAGTGGGCAAGCCTAGGTCAATTCTTCTCCATGGCAGGAAAGGCAGAGCTGGGCAGGAAAAGCCCACAGGAGAGAATGGGCAAAGTTTTCTTGACTGCAGCCTTGGGTAAGCATCTCTCCTGTGTTTGCCATTTAGGAGCATCTACACCAGATGCTCAGGAGGGTGTTGTGGCTGAGGAGTTGGGTTCACTCCCACCATCCAAAGCTGGCCTTTCCAGGGATGCAGTGACCAATGTCAGGAGAGAGCAAACTTGTCCTCCTCACTGCTGCTCCAGCAGCTCTGGCATTTACCTGGGCGATGCAATCCATGGGTGGGGTCCAGGCAGGCACAGAGGAATGTCCCTGGCTCTCTCCCTGGGCAGGATGTGACTGCCCCCTGTGCTGCTCACCACTGACCTAGCCCAGTCAGCTCAGATACCAAGTGCCTGACACTGGGGCCAGCATGTCCCCACACCAGTTCCTGATGAAAAATCATAGAATGGTTTGGGGAAGAGGGATCTTTAAGTTCATCTAGTCCCAACCCCACTGCCATGGGCAGTAATGCCATCCTAGATCAGGTTGCTCCAGGCCCCATCCCTCATGGCCTTGAACACTTCCAGTAATGAAGCATCCACAATGTCTCTGGGCAACCTGTGCTACTCCCTCACCATCTTCAGGCTCAGCATCAGGAGCTGCAAACAGCAAGTGGAGTGACCTGGGCTGTACACTGGGACAGGGGCAGCCCTCGCTGTGGGGTTGCCCTGGAGGTACCCACAGGTGGCACCACTCACTGAACACCCTCCTGCTGCTTATGTGCTGTCTTAAATTTGTTCCAGAAGTGCAATGGCAGGGAAGACAGTATCATTGAGGTGTGTGAAGTTCTACATTTCCATCTTTTACTAGCAAGACTTTACTAGACAACTAACTTCCTAAAATCAGGTTTCCATATAGTTACCAGTGCTCTTCATACTTCTGGGGGTCAACCATAGCTTAGAAACTTCCTTTGTAACAAACTTTCCTAAAGGCTCTTACTGTATTTATGATCCCCTAAATGCCCTTGGAAACATGGGGAGAATGATAAGAATCAGGCTGGAGGCTTTTTGTCAGCTTTGACTAATGAAAAACCCATTTCATGAAACATAGTGACCTTCTTCCCAAAATACCAAGTCCATCTCCCAGACACCAAGGTCTAGGAATGGGTGAGTTCACAGTTTATGGCTTCATTTCCAAATCAGAATATTCAGATTCAGAAAAGGGGGGTGGAGTTTTTGTTTGGTTAGTTTGGTTGGTTGGTTGGTTGGTTGGTTGGTTGGTTGGTTGGTTGGTTGGTTGGTTGGTTGGTTCGTTTGTTAAAAAAAAAATAAATCTTAGAGCAGCTACAGGGACTGAAAAATAAACCTCCCAGATTTCTCAGTAAAGCACAATTTTTTTTGCTTGCTACCGAGTTACCTGAAGCGCTGCCATCAGCATAGGAACCACTTAGAATTTAATCAGATCAGTCCAATCTGCTGAGAACTGCAATTTGCCTTTCTAATGCCAAAATAAAAATTAATAGAAGCAGGTTTTCTCTGTTTTTCTCCTGAATAGCAAAACGGGATGTCACATGGCAAGCAGAAGGGGAGGGGTGGCCGCCTTCATCCCGGCTCAGTCTCCGGCGGGAGGAGGTCTGAGCTCTGGGGAGGCCCTTTCTGTGCAGGACATGCCAAACGCTGCTCTGTCTCACCACAGTGGCTCGTGGGGACTACCACGCAGGCAGAGGCAGTTCCAGCAAGGATGGGGAGCAGAGCCTTGGCAGCACAGCCTGTCACCTGCTTTGCATGCATGTTGTGTGTTACTAAACCCCCCTCAGCCCCTTTTTCTTAATTTTAGGACTACCTGGAAGAAGGGGAAATGAATTGTCATTACCTCAGGAGGGAAAGAAAGAAAAAAAGAATATCGAAGACATGGCCAAGATGAAACTCCCAGCTCCAGGTCCTGCAGGTCCTGCCTCAAAGGAGGTTGCAGGTGATGCTATAGGAGCCACAGACATCAGCTTTCCCAGCTCAGCGACAGCAGAAAAGAAGCTGCTTCTGCTTTTGCTGCTCTCCGCTTCCTTCTTGACAAGCACATTCAGCCCTTCTTCCCCATCGTTCCCTGTGCCAAGGACATGCAGTGTTCCTGTCAAAGGGTCTTAGATCCCTGCTGGAAGAGTTCATGCCCTTGATTTCATAACTCTGAAAGGGGGAAAAGGAACAACAGCTACAAGAAAACCAGCCTCTGAACAACAATTCCTTCCTACACTTCATTCCAGAGTGTGTGACGGGCAGGAGCAGGGATGGGATGGCACTGAACTGCTGCCCTGCACTGCAGCGCTGGCCTTTGCCTGTGCTGAACACGGGCACGGCAGCTGGGCCTCGGTGCTGCCAAGCTGGACATGCTGCAGCCCTCGCCCCGGCCTGGCCCTGCGTGCTCTCTCCCTGGGGTCTGACTCAGGGAGAGGAATGTGTGGGGAATGCCAACACACTGCACTAGAGAATGGGAAGAAAACAGCAAAAGGAAAACATTACTTGGGCTTATTTTTTTGTGGGAAGCTCATTAAAAATGCCCTAATTAGAGAGGGAAGCAGAGTTACAACTACATTTGTCGTTTCTACAGTTTTTGTGCTTTGCATAGTCCTAGGGTAGCATATTTTTGAACCCCATGAGCCACAACTCCAAGCCATCAGCATGCCTGGAAACACCCTGCCCTAGCCATGCTCTGCGCTCCCTCAGGGCCCATTGCCATTCCCACCCCAGCCTCTCACTCTTCAGTCTTCCTCCAGTCCCTCTCTTTGGGGCAGCAAGCCTCCCACACCACAAGCAGACCCCTGGCACCCCCAGCAGCTGCCTGTGGCCCCCTCCTCCTGTAACTCCATTTGCTGCACCGCCATGGCCAGAACAGCTGTGGAGCTGGGGCTGGGGGCTGCTGTGTCCAGCCACCACCACCCAGTGCCCACTGCTCAGGGCACAGGTGTTGTCCAGTGGAACACACTGCCAAGGTGGTCCTTCAACAGCCTCTCCCTGGCTGCTGCCTCCTTTCAGGAGGCCTCCCCTGTTGCTCAACCCTTGGCAGTCCCTGTGACATGTTCCCCCTGCTCAGGCAGGTTTATGAGGCCTTAGAAAACACATGATGTGTCCTACACTGTCATGTAGGAAAGCTGTACCTTTCAGGAACCTCTCAGCAAGCAGCAGTGTAAGTGCTGGTTCAGAATAAAATATCAGGAATAAACAATTTTGGACATTCTTAGAAAAAAAAAAGTGGGTACACACACACAGTTGTATGTTTCTCTCTGAAACACTGAAATACAACGTAGCTCAGTCCTGGCTCTGGTATGCTGGGAGTACAAAAAGGGAGAGCTTAAAGGAACTCCACCATGGATTTAATTTTCTTCTTGTGGCCTTAGGATCAGGAGGGTTTTCCAAGATGTCCCTAGAAATTTGATGCAAAGAAAATAGCGTGACATAGTTGAATTTCCAACCCTGGCCAGCCAGGAGGCAAACCAAGGCCAGAGAGCCGGGCAGCAGCTGGGTGAGCCCAGCTGGCTCTGTGGTGGCATGTCCTGGGCTGCCTTGGAAACGCCTTGTCAGACAAGTGTTCAGTTTAATACACCAACACGTCAGGCAGCGAGTGCCTGGATCTGGAACAGGCTGGCATGTGCTTTGGGGGCAGTGGTGCCTGTTGCCTGGGGGAGCCAGAAGGTGCCAGAGCAAGGGGGACTTTCTGGAAGAGGTTTTTGCACCGACTACTGTCCTAGCAAAAGTCATCGACTCTCCCTTTTTCAGAGTTTCAGGTCACATCCAGTAAATTTGGGTGGTTAATTTTGTTGTATCCAACATACTGCTGGGGCTCCCCCCATCCTACTCGAGCCCCAGAACCCCATTTCATATCTCATCTGCAATTAAACAGAAAGCAGTTGACACTGCAGAACTGCATTTGTTTCTGCAAGAGCAAGGTTTCTGCTAAGTATCATATGGAGGTTGTTGCCATGGGAAATATCAGTGTTTGTCAAAACTTTAAAATACAACCCAGAGTATCAAAGCATCCCACTTCCACTTGTGCACCCACAAAGCCAGGGACAAATTACAATGGTGGCAAAGCAACTGTGGAGAGGATAGGAAATTAAATTTGCTCAATACACATTAAAGAGAGAAAAAAGTAGGCAGCAGCAAGGAAAACAGAAAGGAGAACATCAGTGTGTAAACAAAAAGTACCAGGGAAAAAACGGGCCAAAAGGCAAAAGGGTTAATTAACAGCAACAATCTATTTGACTTTGGTGACACTTAGAGAGAGTCTTGTGATGTCAAATCCAGCCCTGAAATTACACTGCAATCAGTGCTCAGGGCTGCAAAGTGTTCCTGTTCACGGGCAGTAATTACATTCACCAGTGGCAAGGCCTCAGCTGTGGTTCCTGGTGCAGGTGGGTGCGGGGGTGGCCCCAAACCTCCGCTCTTCCTGCCTGGTTTTCTCCTCCTCCCCAGGCCCCACTTCCGAGGTACCAATACCGTCTGTACTAGTGCAGAGGCTCAGAATGGGGAGGGCAAAGTGCAGCTCCCTTTCCCCAGTCAATCAACACCCAGCAGAGGAAAAAAGAAGGGAAGCGAAAACCACCCTTTGCCCTTGAGCCAAAGTGATGCTTGGCCCTCCTGACTCCCCTCCAATACGGCACAGGCAATCAACCACCTCTGCCAAGCACGTCCAGCAGAGGTGCCAATGAGACAAGAACCAAAATTTTCACAGAGTAACTATAAACCAAAGGCTCAGAGCTCCAGACAGGAAGGTGAGAGTCCAGGAGAAAGACACCCAGAACCAGATACAGCCAACCAAATACTGACACTGAGAGGTGTCTCCAGCCTGCAGACACAACCACTGCAGGCTGTTCTGCCTGGCACTGAACTGAAGCAGCAGATATTGTAACTTCTGAAACCTGCTTTGAAGCTGCCAGACCCTGCAAGCCCTGCTGAGCCTCAGTGGAGTAAGGCAGTGCCTTCCCAAGAGCTCAGAGCCAACACAGACTGCATGCTGCAACTATGCAAGCAAAACAAATGGTTTATTTACAGCCTATTTTAGCCAACCAATGGCATTAGCAACCCACAGAAATAAAGCAGATCAGCTCCTTACTGCAGGAGTAAGTAATAAAAAATAATTTTTATTTAAGTGATTTAGGAAAACAACACCTTTCAGGTCAATTAAAAGTTTGCTTTAGTGTTGAAATTGCCTTCAGCATAGGCCGAAGTTCTTTCAGCAGGCAGGGTCTGTATTTTTTGGATATGATATGATGAACCCAAGACAGCACCGTGTCATGCTGCTGAGCAATTCTCCTCCTCCCCAGCAGCAGCACTGAAAAATTAAGTCTGTTGATCCTTTGTTGCAAAGCTTCTATTGATGGTGGTGGTAGGAGCCACTGAAACAGCCTCACAGGAACACATTTCTTTGTCTTTTCTTGTTACCTTCTAACACCAGAAATACTTTAAGTACATCATATTGGGTTCCTCTATTTTTTCCTTAAAGGCTGTGGCTAACAAAGGCAGCCAACTTTCTTAACTATAGCAAACAAAACTAACTTTCCTCCAGTAAGGCATCACTTTGATTTCCCCTTAGAAACATGCTGATTTGGGTGGTTTCTTTAAAGATGCACTAGGTGAGGAGCTGTCACGCAGCTCCCACTACTCACTCACTGGACTTCTGCTACCCATTCAAAGCCTGACGTGGTGGGCAAATAGTACTGACCATTTTTTCACCTTGTGTATGCTCCGTCAAGAGACATTGTCACCTAAACACTCAAGATCTGTCCTCCTTCTTCCCCAGATCCACTGCTTTATGAAACTAAAGCCTAAATAAACTCCTAAAGATGTTAATCTCATTAGGTGTGCAGGTGTCCCACAAACTGGGACATGTGCTGGACATCAGCACCAAGCCATGTCTTGGATCAGAACTGTGAATACTGGATCAAGCCACCAGCGCATAATCCATGTCTAAAGCGATAAAGAAAGCTCATCACCTTCTAGTCCCCCTGCCCTGTTTAAGCACCTGTTTGACCGTGCCATGACATGGTTTTGTGACAGACTTTTGGATTTTGACACAGTGCCAGAGTAGGGATGATGTGAGCATAGGGCAGGGATGTGGGGACAAAGCTTTGTCAGCCACCCGACTGACCTGTGCTGAGGACCCCTCTGCACCCAAAACATGAGGTATCCTTGCAGTCCAACCCCTTCCCCTAACAGGTACTGATCTTGTTCTGTGAGTGGGGCTTTCGAAACCCTCGATGCTCTTTGTCTCCCGGCAATGGGTCCTTTCCTCCGACCCTGCCCAACTGTATTGCAGAGCAGCTACAATTATCCAGAATCTAAGTGTCAAAATGCCGGGGAATGTGTGAATATCTGCTGTATGAGGAGGCCACGCCACGTTGCTTACATGTGCCCTTGGCGACAGCTCGGGCAGCGCTGGGCGGAGGAGAAGCTCTCGCTGCTTTCCGCTGCCCCAGCCCCGTGTGAGGCAGTGGTATCTCCAGTCTGTGGGATCATCTGGGCCAGCCTGCACACTCAGTAATGCCCTTGCTAGCCATGCCAACACTGCACAATTATTGCCAAAGAGCTCTTCTGTTTGTTTTTTTCTTCCCGTGGCACCTCCGCACCCTCCTTGTGGTGCGCTGGTGTGAGCTGATGAGCCGAGCCGTAAGGGCTGAACTGCAGCGAGGTTTCCGGCTCAGGGCCCGGTGCCTCCCGGCGGAGGAGGAGGAGGAGGAGGAGGAGGAGGAGGAATCCCCTGCAGTCCCCTCCGCCACCGCGGAGGAGAGCTGGGCTGTCCGACCTCCCCTCCCGGCACCAGAGGCCGGGGCGAAGGCCATGGGTGAGGGGCAGCCTGGCTGCCCGGCCGTGCCCCTCGGAGGAGACTGCGGAGCTCTCCCGCGACAGGCGGCAGCTCTGCGGAGCGCCTCGCTCCCTGCAGCGCCAATGAATCCTCTCTGAAAATCCGTGTACGCCCCGCCAGCGCTTCCCTTCCCTCCCGCGAGGTTTGCTGTCTGGCGCCTGGAATATGCTATCGCTCAAGAGAAGTTGGAGTCACCGTCCAGATCTAACTGCATCTAGAATATATTTCCTTTCTTTCTTTTACATTTTATAAATAGTCCAGCCTTCCTACAGCTTTTTTCCTGGCCCGGTGACTCATCATCGACTCATCATACTTGTTGCTTCACTTAAATAGGGCATTGAAAAGTCCCTTGCCTAA
>VZTH01007929.1:931228-941864 GCA_013397815.1 Aleadryas rufinucha | reverse complement strand
AAAAAAATAAAAAGATCCCCCCCAGCTGCATCTGACCACTTCATACGGAAAGACCTGAAATAATTCCTGCTGTCCCATGGCTAGGAGGTTCATGTTAAGATGAATCAGTGCAAGACAGAGCAATGCTATGTAGGCCAGCCAGTCTGTAAGTGCTCCTCCTTTCTGCCCGCCCTGCTTCCCTCTGGGTACTTCCAGACGGTAACAATTTCTTTCTCTTAGTTCAGTGATTGGTATTTTTGACTCGTGCACTGCATTGAGAATTTTGCAGGGATGCCGCAGTTTACCCTTTATTTCAAAAAATTGCATGACTCTTTTGCCATCATGGTTTCCCAGCAAAAGGAGATGGAGGTGATCACACCACCCTCCTGAGCAGCCACCAGTGTGGGAAGTTCCTGAGCCACCTCAGCTGCAGCCAGGTGAGGAGGTGAGGACCCAAAGACACTAACACCTCCCAGACTTCGGGAGAAGAAGAGCCCCCAGTTTTGCACTGCTGCCGAGCCGAGCTGGCGGTTTGGTGAGTGCCAGTGCTGGAAAGGAAGGTGAGCCCATGAGTCGGGGCCAGTGAGGGATGCAGCCAGCAGCGTCAGTGCGAGGTTCAAGCTGCTCCAGTGCCCCCAGCAAAGGCTGCCATGCAACAGGGCTGCTTCTGGCTTCCCATTCCCCAAGCTCTGCTCTGGGCTGCAGAAGCTGGTGAAGAACCAGGAGCAGAGTGGTGCCAGGAGGTGGGGTGACAGGGTGACTGTCACCTGCAGGTGGAAGGGATGTGGTGCCAGTGGGAAACATGTGGCCGAATTCCCTGTGGTGGGAGTTCCTGATAAGGTGCCCCACGGGCCGAGGGTGGGGAGAACCCTCCTTAGTACAGCATACAGCCACTTGCAGGTAGGAACAGGCGCTCTCATCTCCAGGAAGGCAAGAAGTCTGACCTCTCAGAGCACCTGAGTGGCACTGTGAGGGCAGGTAATGGTGGGGAGAAGAAAAGGAAATAAAACCACTTATGCTCAACCAAGAGCATTAAAGGCAACTGCTCCCTAAAGTTGCTTAGCAACCAGACGCCAGCAGCAGCACAACACACTCAGCTGCAAACAGGGGAATCCCTTCGGTTTTCCTAACCCTCACTTCTGTATTTGCAGTCCCTGCTGCCTTAGTTAGGATTACCTGAGGAATACTGGTTGCAGCTGATCAAGAGTTCTGTCTTCATTAAGCTGATTGCATAGCTTGTTTGAGATGGCTGCTCTGTCCTCTTGTTATGCTGTGGCTCCTAAAAGCCTTTTTATTTAGCAGCTGCTCCTCTGGTGTGCAGCGACTGGCAATGGTACATCACAGCTGATGGGTGGTCAGGGGACTTGCTTTAGTGTTTGCTGGATGGGAATTTCATTAACATTTTGATAACCCTGCATTTTAGGCCATTAAGGTACTCTCTGTATCCTGTATTTTCTTTAATTCCACTCAGGTTGCACAGGATACTCTCTCTTTTCATGCAGGGGAGGTGAGGGTTGCTCTTTCCAAGTGACTGCCAGGCAATTAAACATTAAAGGCTCTGTTTCCCAAGCAGAAGGGTTTAAACTGCCTGAGGTTGTTGTTCACAATAAGTACCCCATGCCAGTTTCCTGGCTATCCCTGAGAAGATCCCAGCCTTCACCATTAAACAATGACAACTGTATGGAATTCAGCCCAGATGGCAATAAAGAGAAGTTTGCGAAGGGTTTTGGTTGTTTTTTTTTAAAAAAGGTAGACTTGACAAATGTCAGATCCTGTTGCATGTGTTGGAAGCAGTCAGGAGATGAGCTGGGCAGAGAGGAGACTCCACATGTCCTAGTTATTCAAAGCCACTTAAGTTTTGCTGAGGCTCTGGGGGATATTTAGCCGAGGCAGGGTGTGCTTGTGCCTCTCCACAGCTGTTAGCACATGGCCAGTCCCCACCACGGCTGCATCTGTTTTTCTGGGGAGTTGTTGCCATGCAAGTACCTTGACATCTACCAAAACCTTCCAAGTAGTTGAAACAAAGTCATGGTAACAGCAGATTTTTTTTCCCCAGACAACTACTTTGACTTTCAGAGTAGATTACACAATCAAGTATGAAGTTTCATCAAAACTGTGTTATCCTAAAAAAGCTTCTGAATTATTTAATGCATTTTATATGATGATTACCTGATTTATATCACAGCACAGGAAGTGAGTTAGCAAGTTTATCTCCTGTCTTCTCATGAATATAATGAGATAGCTAAAGATGTGTTTTGCTCTTGTTTTATCACTGCCAAAGTATCGCATTTTCTTTGGTCACAACAGAAAGCATTCCAGAACCCCATGTTCCTAGACATGGAAGCTCTGTGTGACGTGTTAAATTACATTGTAAGACCCAAACCCATTTGTTCCAGCTGCATATTACCCTCCCTGACCACATGTTCCAGGAGAAGCAAAGTTTTCTGCAGAAAATAAGTGATGCAGAACTAGAAGCTTGAGCCTATAATGCACGTATTCATTCATCATTTCTCTTGACCTGATTTTGTGCTCCAGCTTTTCTGACAGATTGTTTCCTCGGTTATCCAAGTTTGTTGCCAAAGCAGACAAATGAATCATCCATTTACAGTAAAAGTGGGGAACTGCCAAGGGAATACCTGATGTCGCTGCATGTGGTGTGCAAGTCTCAGGCCAGCTGACAATTAAGTCCTTCCTCTCAGCTCTTTGGGCACAGGCCACATCTGCACTGTGGCACCTACCCTGGCACAGAGGCTGAAGACAGTCTGCGCCAGGATGACAGGACTGGTTGGTTAAGGCTGTCTTGAAATAGCACTGCTGAATGGTAAAGCTCAGGAGGAAAAACCTCAGAAAGCCACACTCACCAGGCAGGATGGGTAGACAGGCTGCCCTGGTTCTTGTCTCAGCTGCATCTGTGGCTCCAGACAAACTGACCCAGCTCAGGACCCTTCTTTTAAAATACGTATTAGTTCACTCATAGAGCATCTAAGCCTCCCACAAATACTCCTGCTGTAATGGAAATCATTCTTTTCCAAACCACAAGGAAAAATGCTTGGTTTTTTCCAGCCTTTGCTCCATCCTCTCTGGAGATTAAAATCCCTGAACACTGGCAGAGTACTCAGGACGTATGCAGGGTGCCCTGGCACTGCAGTTCCCTACTGCTGGTCCGTTTGGGTGGGATAACCAGACCTCGAGCCCCCTAACCCATCCTGCTGATGCTGTCCTGGGGCCAGAATGAGCCGCCTGTGCTGCACCCAGGGCAGGCAGGCACCCTCAGCTTCCCTCTCCTGCACTCCCCCAGTGCCAAGGGAGGCACACCAAGCACGGGGTTGTATTGCTTTGCCTTGGACACAGAGGCTAGCTCCCTCCTTTCTCAGGACAATTTGTTGTTGTAGTGGCTTCAGTTCACCTCTTTATCTTTTGTGAGATAGGAGATTTGGAGGAATGCAAAACAGGCTCAAACTTAAAGAAAATGAAAAGTTTATTAACAGAATTAAAAGAGAAAAGAAAATAATAAGAAAATCAAAGCAAAATCCCTCTTTTTACTCACACCCCCCTCCTCCTTTCTTCTTCCCTAAACCAGCACAAAGGATAACATTACATAATTCTTAGTCAGTATCCACAATTTTAAGAATCTTTCTATTGGGTAAGGAGAAAAGAGGTTTCCTTTGCAATCCGTGGTCTTCCAAAACCGTATCAGCCCCAGTACAANCTTTATGATGAAGAAAGCCCCATTCACCTTTGTGCTGCTGGCTTCTTGATGTTAGTCTTTCAGCCCATCGGTCTCGGCTCGGATCTTTACAGCCACGTGGAGGGGGGAGGGGGCAGTTCTCAGAAGCCCTGGCTGGATGTTACAGCTACTTGCAGCGAACACAGTTGTTTCTCAGCTGTCGAGCTCTGAGGAGATCGTCCCGCCGCCATCCCGGGGCCATGTCCCCGGCACCCGGGGAGGGAGGGGGCTCGAGGCCGCTCCAAGGAGCGAAAACCTCAGCAGCCATTTCCCCCTCCCCTCCTGCGGGAACGACCAAACCCCAAAGAGAGAGGGCACTTCCTGTCCCTCCAGCCTTTATATATGGAAATTTCAAAAAGCGCCACTGGTCAAATGAGCTGTCCATCAGCTCAGGCTCAACCCATCACAGTTGTGACATCCCCAATGCTCTTCTCTACTGCAAGCCAAGACAGGGAATGGGTTCTCACTCCACCTCCTGTAATCGATGTCAGCACTGCAGCATCAACTTTTATGTCTGTGCATCACTTCAGAGTGCAGTACTAAGCAGCAAGCTGGAGGGTTTATAGATACTTCCAAAATCTTCTTCCAAGAATATATGCTACCTCTTGGATCCCTTTGGATCAACTCACCAGAGCCAGGTGTCTGCACAGCAAATGACAGCAGTGGCCACCCTGGCAAGCCCTGCCACAGCCAGTGCCAGCCAGTGTTGGTATCCAAGTACTAGTGAGGGTTGCTGAGAGTGTCTTGCTTTGCATTTCTGTTTAGCTTCATTGCTGAACCCAAACAGGAGGAAAAAATATGAGGTGTGCCTTTGTTTTACATACAGGAGTAAGGAAGTTCTAATTATTTACAGCAATCTGTAGAAAATTCATAAAAATTAAGCTTCCTACTATGCAGCCAAATTTGATTTCACAATAAAGTCAGCATTGAAAAGGTGTCTAATAATGCCCTTTCAACTACATTTTTCAGGTTAGCCTTGAATTAAACCCCAAAATAGCTGATGTAATTTCCAGATGGCTTTCACGGTTAAGCTTTAAAAATGGCATGAGGTAAATTCACAACTATGACTCTGTCTTCAGCTGGAACCAGCCAGAAGTGCACTTCTTGCTGTTAAATTCTGTATTTAGAGGGAGAAGCTGTATTTTATTTAGCTCACAGCATGCCAGAAACAGGCTTCCCTCAGCAGCCTCCCAGCAGTGCTGCCAGCGGGTGGTCCCAGGGTACAGCCTGCGCGTTCCTCCAGAGTCGGTTGCTACACAAAAAGCACCAGCAGCTGCTTTTTCTTCAGAAAACACAGGCAGCAGAGATGGCCACAGCATGGAAACCTACTTTCTTCCTCTGTTATTGCATGGCAGCATGAGAGTGCTCACCTGGAAAGTCAGATTTAAGTTCACCTCTATGCTGAGATAGAGGGGCTTCAAAGCCCACTGCATGCACTATTGAGGAGAGGGACAGGGCCATCACATGAGCAGGATACCGATGGGGAGGTGGCACTTTCTTTATGCCCTTCTTCTGTAGGGCTGCAGCACAAAATGAGATTCAAAGATCAGCATGCCAGGCAGAGCTGGTGAGGAGACCTGGTTCCTAGCCCAATGGCTACTTGCAGATGTGGAAAGGTGTCAGACCCAGAGCTGTTAAAATATTTTATCTCATGGCCATGAAATGAGAAATACCTTGAAGCAAGATGGTGGAACGGGACTCACATTCCTGGGGAAGAAGCCTGTCTTTTGCACTGGGCTATGATGGCATATCCCACCTGGAACAAGGGCAATGACTCAGGTGTTCCCTACGCAGGGCCCTGCGTCACTCACGATAAGGTAAGGAGTGCCTCTGCCCCAAACCCACGGCAGGGAAGGGCAGTGAGTCAGCATCTATGCGATTGTGAAACCTGGGGATTGGGGATCCCTGCAGGCAGGAGAGTCGGGTGGGAGGCAGAAGAGCCCACACGAGCAGCGCTGATGGCCACCACTGGTACGCAGGGGCAGCAGGCAGAGAAGCTGTGCTGCCCGGCCTCTGCCCCAAGATGGGAGAACCCCAGTTCCCTGCTCTCCTCCTGGCAGGGGACTCCTGCAGGGACAGCTTTAATGGGGCAGGCAAACCCCGAGCCTGGAGCCCATCTCCAGCCCATCTCAGTGCCAGCACATACCCACTGGCCCTGGGGAGTGCCACGGGGGACCTGGATCCCACACCGCGGGAGTGGCAGCCACCACCTCTGCCCGACAGCCAGGCCATCAGGAACATGACTGGGTTCCTTCCTGGGGAAGGCAGTGCAATCACCCACAAAAAGGAAATACTTTTCATCAGTGTTATAATGGCCCACATAGGCATGTTTAGTTTTGGGTGCTTAAGAAAAGCAGGGGGATGAACAGCTGGGACAAAAAACCCAAAACCAAACCAAAACAGAGACACAGAGTAGAAAGTACTGCCTTGAAATTCCACTCCTGTGGGCTTTATAGTGCTTAAAAAATACAAAAAATTAAGAGATAGCATTCCATTGGTCAGGATAATTTTATTTTGAGGTTATTTTCCTCGCAAAGGGATACGTTCTGCTATGCATTAAAAAAAAGAAAGCAGTCTATATTAAAGAAAATTGGTTTATTGTAAACAAAGTATAAAGTACAACATAAGAAATGTGCAAATCTTTAAAGTAGTCACAAAAAGCAGATCTAATACACTATTTTCAAACCATACACTTTCTGATATGTGTCCTCAACGTAATATGATAAAATACAAATAGTGAAAATTGATGCATTGTCACAAAAGCTAGTGTAAATTCTAGGCTGGTGTCTTTGCTGCCTTGTTTTCCTTTTTGAATCACAACTTCCTAATTTAATACAATACATAATATAATCCATTTCAATTTTAGCATAAACCGCCTTTCAAATAATAACACAATCAAGAAGCCTAAGATTCTTGGCTTTCGTCTTTAATCAACCCGAGTAGTTTACAGTTACCAAGTTTGTCTTCAAGGTGCCCTGTATCCGCTCATGACAAGCGCAGTGAGAAGGTAGAAAGGAAACCATAAGCAACACAAAAGCAGAAGCGTCATGCGATGCCCAGGTATAACCAGCTGTAACAATCACAAAGCTTGCCAAAGCAGCTGGGAAAACATTACAAAGCTAATGAGGATTCAGAAACGTTCCTGCCCATGTAGTGCCCCTGCATGCCCATCCCAAGCCCCTCTGGACACAGCAGTGTAAAGCTGGGGGTGTTAACTGCCCCATGCAGGAGGAGATGGCTAAAATCTCCAAGAGTCTGGCACCAAATCATTGGTTATGATGGGGCCGGAGAAAGGTTAGGAGGAAAAGATTCCTACCAAGAAAAGGTGTCAGAAGTAGGAAAATCAATTTATATATCTTATGCAGGTGGGTTCTGGGCTTTCAAGCCTGCGCCTGTACATTGCCGCTGTCCTTGTCTGCGCCTACTGAAGACTGACAACTGACAGCTAAAATTGGAGTTGGTCTCAGGCATGAGCAGCAAACCCTCAGAACACTTGCATGGGACTGGATCTATAGCATGCCCAAGTGATTTGCAAAATTCAGAACTGGCACAATGTGGCTGCTCTGCTCTAGAGCCTTCCCTTTCTTTCTCTCCTTACCAGTGCAAAAGACACCCGCTATTCCAGTCAGCCACTGGTTCTCCCAGCAACATCTCCTGTGACTGAGTGCAGGCTGCCTTTGCCTCTCTGCACTGCTGTAAGCAGCCAGTGCGGGAGAACTGCAGACCGGGAGAAAAAGCCTTTTTTCAGCCGGCCTATCACAGCAACAACAGTTAATTCCACCATCCTCAGAGCAAGTCCTCTCACTGGGTGGTCGCAGACGTTGGCAGCACAGCAGCATCATTGAGCTTGCTCACTTCCATTTGCCAGTTCGGTAACTTCTTTGCCGACAAGTGGCGACGCGCGTGCTTCGTGAGGTGGTCGCTCCGCATGAACCGCCGCTCGCACATCGGGCAGGCAAACTTCTTCTCCCCGGTGTGCGTTCTGCGGTGGCGAGACAGTTCATCAGACCGTGCAAACCTCCTCTCACAGCCTTTCCAACTGCAACTAAACGGCTTTTCTCCTAAAAGGAAAGAAATTACAAAGGGAAAAACCCAGTGAGTACTAACTGAGCAATAAACACTGCTGCCTTAACTGGCAGGAAAGTTTCTATTATGGCAGCTGAGCCAAAAATCTACATAAGCATTATACACACAAAATGTGGAAAGTTGTTTATATACTAATATTTAAACATGCAGACTCACTATCCCTAAGGCTAAGTAGTATGGGTAAGGGTTAAAGGGTTAAAAAGGGTTAAAACAGTTAAAGGTTAAAAATTTTCTGGAACCAACTGTTTGAAATGCTCTTCACATCTCAAGACAGCTGATTTTAACTCTCAGCTCCATGTAAACTGTGGCTAATGATGACTCAGCATGCCCAAAACTCCCCTCTGAAGCGCAGCCTGCTTTTTTTTTTAATTTTTTCATCATTTAAAAAATGTTTTATGTAATGGAGCTCTAGTAGTACACTGTGAGCCTGTGTGAAAATACATGGGACTCTTCCTGCTGCTGCAGTTAAGGGCTGAGGCCAGAGAAGTTACTCTAGCATAACCAAGGTAGGAATAGTTTGGAGTGGATTCTCACACTCTCTCATAAAAGAATCTCCGAGTTTTACCCACTTCTGACAAAGGCATTCCTGAGGAGAAGCCTAATAAGGCATCTTTAACTCTGGAAAGCATGCTCCACGTTGGGCAAGGCCTTGCTTCCACAGATGCATTACTGAACACCTTCTGACATGAAGCGAGTCCAGCACAAACAAACTGCTGAGTCAACTTCCCTCGGGGACACTTCCCGTCAGAGATTAGGCAGCATTAGAATGCATGCTGGCAAAAAAAAGTATTTAATTGCTGGCCCAACAATTTGTTCCATGAACAGATCCGGTAATCACTACAACTATAACAAGCTGTATATATAACCACAATTTTCTACATTAATTTTTAACATGCAGCAGCAGTGACCAACCTGTGTGTGTTCTGACGTGAGCCTTCAAATGGGAGCTCTTGAAGTAGGTTTTCCCACATCCTGGGTAGCCGCAAATGTGACTTCTTATTCTTGAAGAATCAGCCTGAGCAGTGGTTTTTGCTGCAGAAGGTACAAAGCCAGGAGCAGGGGCAATGGGAGAGAGTCTCGTGCCATTTGGACTAACAATGGGAGCCTTTGTGCCCTGCACAACTGGCTGGGGCACAACAAACATGACAGCACCTTTGGGAACCTGGGTGCCCATGAAGACCATGGGCTGACAGAGAGCCGGCTGCTGGCTTGGCGCGGTGTTGGGCACCACGGCCGTCACAACATTGTTGTTTGCAGGCAGTGGGACCATCTGGCAAATCACTGGCACAGGGGGGGCCCCGCTGCCTTGGGCAGGGGACAGCGGTGCTGCCACCACTGGCTGCTGTGCTGGTTCAGGGACAGACTCCTCCCCGCTCACCGAGGGCTGTGTCAAGGGCACGGGCCCAACAGCTGGTTCTGCAGTTCTTCCTTCTGCCACCGACAGTTCGCTGGTGTCAGCACTGGCTCCACTCGGTGCCACGGCAGAGCACACAGAGTGCTCTGCTTTGGCGTTCTGTTTCCTGTTTGTTTCCCTCGAGGCACTGTCCTGGTATTTGAGCACACTGGCTGTTCTCACTGGGCAGGTTTTGTGATCACAGAGCTGGGCATCAGCCGTGTGGCGGATAACACTCGTCACTCGAGCTTTCAGAGGCCTGGCTGCTGGAGACCTCTCTGCCTCTCTCCGAGGGGCGGCCAGAGGAGGCTTGGCAGCCTCAGACAGCGCCTTGCCGAGCGGATGGATCACCTGCGACATCTCAAAGTCGGAAGGGCTGTAGGGGGGTGTCAGGCACTGTGCAGGGGAGAGAGACACAGTAAGGGGGGGACGGTAACAGCACCACACTAATTGTAATCACCACACTAATTGTTAAAAACAAGCACACACATATGCAAATTGGAAAACTTACGAATGCTGGTATTGCATTAAAGTCCGCTGCTCCAGGAAGCAAAGCCTCGTCACTTTCTTCTGACATGTCAGACGCAGGAGTTATAGGTCTCATTTCTGCATGTTTCTTGAAGTCTGATTTCCAGTTGCAACTCATAGAAATAAGGGCTTCTACAGCCTCATAATCACTTTTTTCAGGCGTATTGTTCCAGCAATACCTTGTATCTCTCTGTTTTTCAGTCATCATCTCCATTTCTTACTCCTGTTTTGGTCAGAGAAAAAAAGGAAACTTTAAACCTGATGCTGAGTTTGAGTATTTTGCAGTTGCTTGTAAGAAGGCATTGCTAAAAACAAACAGGGCACCTATGCAAGATAAATACACTTGATATGCCTATATTTTCCTGCCTTCTTTCTTATTTACGTAATATTTTTAGGAAGTTGTTAGTGAGGAAGTCTGGCCATCAGATGAAAATTATATACTTTCTTGAGACAAAAGAACTACTCTGGATCTTAAGTATGTTAAAGTTATTTCACATTGCAAGAGCTATGTCTGAGAGCTTAAGAAAAATCTTCATGCCCCCCAAAAAAAGTAAATCGAAACCTCCTCCGCCATCCCACTCTCCTTCTATTTTTGCTTTGGATACACACAGCCCTCAGCATCGTGCTTATTTTGGAACATGAGAAGGGACCGCATTGGGACTGATTCACATTTTCTTCGAAAGGAATTAGCAACAAAAAATGTTCTAGAAAATACTCAGAGGGTCTCTCTCACGCACACGTACACGCACGGGAAATCACCTGCTCGGAGAACTGAGATATACATACATATCCATGCACATACGTACGCCCCCACCTCTGTCCCTGTGTGCTCCCTGCCCGGCCCTCACGCAGGGCTGTGGGCGGGGCTCAAACGCAGGCCCCGCCCCCGACTGTTGGGCGCGCGCCACCCTCACCTCAGCGCA
>VZTH01007929.1:908431-930733 GCA_013397815.1 Aleadryas rufinucha | reverse complement strand
GTGGCCGGAGTGTCAGCGCGGCGTGTCCCCGCCGGCGGCTGAGTCAGGGCGGCCGCCCCCGCCCCCCCCGTCCGTGCCCTTCCCTTCCTTCTCCGGCATCCGTGTGGGAGCGGCGGGGGCGGCCCGGCGCTTCCTCCCGCATGAGGTCACACGGCGGCGGGGGAGGGAGCAGCCTCCCCGGCGCGGCCCCCGCTCCCCGCTGGGCTGAGGTGAAGCCGGGCCGCGGGCGGGGGACGCAGAGAGTGGCGCGGTCGTTCCGACCTCCTCGGACCTTTCTGGCCCATCCCCGTGGCTGGGCGCGCCCGGGGACCCGCTGCTGTGTCCTGGCAGCACCCTCGGGGTGGGGAAAAGTCGCTGCCACGCGTCGGGACCACCCCAGTCTGCATCGGGGCTCCCGGCGCTGTCCGTGTCCCCCCAGGGCACTGTTGCTGGCGGGAGATCCCAGGGAGACCGCAGTCTGAGGAAGACCCCACGCAGGTCGGCCCCGCGGGGCTCGGCCGTCTCTGCCCGCGGCTCCCTCGCCCGCTCCCCGGCTGCTGCCGCCTGGCCGGCTCGGGAACAGCTGCGGCTTTGCTGGGTCACTGCTAATCGCGTTGCCCCGCAGGCTGCGCCGCGCCCCAAGGGCGAGAGCCGTATGATCCGTTCTGCTCGATGCAGGGCTTAAGGCGGGTTCTTTTTCCCGTCAGAAAGTTGTAATGAAAGCAGAAAGAGCGGCTGTGTGTGTCAGGACCTGAGAAGCCGGATCCAGGCCAGGCTGCAGCTGTGACTGCTGCTGGGCTCTAGAAATGCTATTGATGCTTCGTTATACTTCAGTTTCTTTCCTCCTGCTTATTCAGCCTCACTTAAGAGATCTCCCCTCCTTCTTCTAAGCAGTCCAGCGACATTTGGTCAGAGCATTTTCCTTTTATCTTTTTTTTTAACACCTTCTTTGCCTCAGTCTTCAACAGTAAGACCAGTTATCCTCAGGACAACGGGCCTTCTAAGCTGGTAGACAGGAATGGGGAGCAGAATGGACCCCCTGTGATCCAGGAGGAAGCAGTTAGTGACCTGCTGTGCCACTTAGATGCTCACAAGTCTATGGAACTGGATTGGACTCATCCTAGGGTGATGAGGGAGCTGGTAGAAGAGCTCACCAAGCTCCTCTTCATCATTTATCATCAGTCCTGGCAAACCAAGGAGGTCCCAGACAACTGGAAGCTGGCCAGTGTGATACCCATCCACAGGAAGGGCCAGAAGGTGGATCCAGAGAACTAGAGGCCTGTCAGCCTCACCTCGGTGCCCAGCAAGGTTATGGAGCAGATCATCTTGAGTGCAATCACATGACACATACAAGAGAACCAAGGGATCAGTCCCAGCCAGCATGGTTTAGGAAAGCCAGGTCCTGCCTGACCAACCTGATCTCATTTTATGACCAGCTGATCTGCCTAGTAGATGAGGGGAAGGTTGTGGATGTAGTCTGCCTAGACTTCAGCAAACCTTTTGTCTCTGTCTACCATAGTATACTCCTGAAAAAGCTGGCAGCCCACAGCTTGGAGAGGCAAACTCTTCACTGGGTTAAGAACTGGCTGGATGGCCAGGCCCAGGGAGTGGTGGTGAATGGTGCTACATCCAGTTGGTGTCCAGTCACCAGTGGTGTCCCCCAGGGATCCGTACTGGGCCCAGTCCTGTTTAATATCTTTATTGATGACCTGGATGAGGGGATCTGGTAAATTTGTGGACAGCACCAAGCTGGGTGCGAGTGTTGGTCTGCTGTGGGGTAGGAAGTCTCTGCAGAGGGATCTGGACAAGCTGAATCAATGGCCCAAAGCCAGAATAAGGAAAAGTATTGAGTCCTACACTTTGTCCACAATAACCCCGTGCAGCACTACCTGCTGTGGATAGAGTGTCTGGAAAACTGCCCAGAAGAAGAGAACCTGGGGGTGCTGGTCAACAGCCACTGAACATCAGCCATTGTGTGCCCAGGTGGCCAAGAAGGCCGATGGCATCCTGGCCTGTATCAGCAATAGTGTGGTCAGCAGGACCAGGACCCTCCCCATGTACTCAGCACTGGTGGGGCCGCACCTCGAGTGCTGTGTCCAGTTCTGGGCCCCTCAGTTCAGGAAGGACATTGAGGTGCTGGAGCATGTCCAGAGAAGGGCAACTGAGCTGATGTAGGGTCTGGAGTACCAGTCTTACGAGGAGCAGATGAGGGTTGTTTAGCGTGGAGAAATGGAGGCTCAGGGGTGACCTTATTGCTCTCTGTAACGACCTGATGAGTTGTAGCCAGGTGGGGGTCGAATTCTTTCCCCAGGCAACAAGCAACAGGATGAGAAGACAATCTTGAGCTGCCTCAGGGGCAGTTTAGGTTGAACATTAGGAGGAATTTCTTCACAGAAAGGGTGATAAGCACTGAAATGTGCTGCCCAGGGAGGTGGTGGAGTCATCATCCCTGGGGGTGTTTAAGGAAAGACTGGAGGTGGCACTTAGTGCCATTGTCTAGTTGTCACGGTGGTGTTCAGTCAAAGGTCTCAGATGCCCTTTCCAACCTAATGGTGCTGTGATTCTGTCATTCTTCCTGTCCTTCCCCTTTTCAATGGTGTCATGGCCCTATTCTTTCATTCTGCTTAATTCTTCCCCATGCCAGCCAATCCCAATTGGCAAAAGGGGTCTGGCAGCAGGTGATGTCTTCCTGTAACTTGCCTGAAAGCAAGGAAACAAGAAACACCTGTCCCAGAGAGTTTATGCCTGAAAGAGGGAAAAAAAAAACCTGCTAGAAATGAGTAGTTTCTTCAGCCTGAAGATAGAATAAGGATATAAATATTGCAAAACATGACCATAGATATATGTAATTTAAAGTAATACTTAATGAGTTCAAAGACATGTACCACGAAAGAGTGGTAATTTTATTCCCAGGAAGACACTTTTTAAAAAAATTGCTTTAATTCCAGTATTTCAACTGATACATTGTACAGATGGAATCTCTGTTATTTGTCTTCACAGTGGTACCCCAGACACATCTGCTGGGATGTGCTCTCCTACTATGCCCCCTTGCACCAGGCTGCCAGTGGTGGGATCCCTTTCTCCTTGCTCCTACAGCTGCCACAATTGTCACCTCTAGGAAAACATGCCACTTGGCAGAGGGAAATCTATATCTCCCATCTTCTGTTTCTGTTCTGCAGCCTGGGTATCTGCCTGACTTTCTGACAGATTTTATAAGATCCCTCCAGTGCCTACAGGGAAATGGATTGGCTTGACTGCCTTATCTAGAGGGCATTCCCAGAAGAGAATTCACTTCAGGATTACCCAAACTCCTTTCACTACTAGCAGCAAACAGTTGTTTACAAATTACTCCATTGGATCCCATGTGTCTGGGTGTCTTAGCAGGAGAAAGTGTGTTTACTGTGTGTTTCACACTGAAATCAATGGGGAAAAAATGTTGATAAAATGGTTGCTTGGCTCCCAGAACATGCTGTCCTTTGCCAAAAGGTGCTACTGTCACACAAGGTGCAGCTGGGGAAAGGACTCCTGGCTCATAAGTGCATCTGTCTGCATCTGCCCCAGCTGAAATAAAGGTTGTGGAACAAATACTCAATAATTCTTGTTGAAATTCTGTGTTCTCTGTTTATGGCAAGTTCTGTCATGGTTTTTGTGATTGTAACTGGTTTTATTTTAAAACATTCTGAAATCTCATTTGAAGCATATTATTGCCACTAAAACTAAATCTGTAAAAGTTGCACCAGCCTACATGATAAATTCACTCACAAAGCTAATAGTTTCTCACAAACATTCAGCAGAAAATCATCACTTTTTCACCCTTACTTGTATGTAATGCATATATAGAAATATTGTACTGATACAGTAAGAACTTTAGTGTTAAAAATCCAGTTTCCAACATGAACAGAAGATCTGTAACGTGAACTACTGTCGGCATTTTTAGTTTGTTTGCTATGGCAACGTGTTGAAGGTGTGTGCTGGACTGTTTGAGGAAGTTAAGGTGATTATGCAGTAATTTTATAGAAGTAAAGTGGTCTTTGGAGGGAATACTATTGTTTTCATATAAAATGGAAAGGTGAAATTAGCATAGCGATGTTTAAGCTTGATCCCATGCCTTTTAGACTTGTCATGAAGGTGACTTGAGTTTTGGCCATATCTCTCGGTTTATGTGACGTGAAGTAGGTTGTCATCCAACACTGACAGGTACTTCTCAACTCTGCTATGGTGTAACTATGAGAAAATAACGAAGGGCTGACGTGCAATGGCAGCTCATGCTTCAGGTGGCCTGTTCTGTTTTGTTCTTTTCCCACTCTTCTCTCTCCCCTGTCCTTGCTTTACCTCCTCGCCCATCCTCCTCTTGGCTTCCCAGTCAGCCGTCTCAGCTCTTTGTTGCTGTGGGCGCTGCAGGATCACCCTTGCTGCTCTTGGCACCCCTTCCAGCAGTGATTATCCATGGGTCCTCATGGCTCGCCTGTCCCAGCTGCCAATCTCATGTGCCCCTGGCATACACAGTGCTTCTTAATACCTCTTAATGCACCTTCCTTCCCATGATGTCCATACTGCCTTTGCTCCGTGAAAGTGTCTCCCTGTGGCCATTCCCAGTAACCTGCACTTGCTGGAGCCTGCTCTGCACCACTTACAGCCATTCAGATCCTGCTGCCTCCTCCATCATTTCTGGATCCTCCCTAATGTATTCCTCCTCCAGTGACACCTCCAGCCACTGATGTTTCCAGCCCTGCCTCCCCAGCTGCCCTCTTCCTTTGCTTCTTTAAACCAACTTGTTTCAACTTTAATTTCCAGAGCAACCCTCTGCAGCCACGCCTCTCTTCAGTCTGCTTGCCTGGTTACCCAGGAAGCCTCCTGCTCATTCTCCCTGTGGGAGAGTCTCCTCTCACCCTTGGGCTTTGTTCCCACCATGTCAATGCTTGTCTGCTGCTTCTGCCATCCCGGTGCAAGGCCCTGCAGGTTTTGCATCGTGCGCTGGCCAGCTGCAGTCAAAATACACAGAAAGACTGGGGCTGGACTGGTAGGTCAAAAACCTGTTACACTTCCTCTCCTTTAGGCCAGATCTTCAGATGCGTTCTGGGTTTGGCAGGGAGTATGGGCTCTGTAAGAGACTGCCTGGTGGTGTGGGGGATCGGGATGCAGGTGCGGTGAAGGACTTCGTGAGAGGGTGGAGAGGGGCTTTGCTGTGCCTGTCCTCCACAAGCAGGCTTGCCTGTCATCTCAGTGGCATGTCCTGTAGCTGCATTAGTAGCAGCTGGCCTTGGCTCAGGAAAGAGCAGTCCTCGGAAGTGAGGAGATGTATCTGTTCCTTGACTCCCACAGTCCACAGGAGTTCTGTGTCCCCCCAGAGACCTCCGGCCCCTTCTGAGTGCATAGCCAGGAGCCCTGCGTGTGTGTTCATCTGCTGTACCTTCTCTCCTCTTCTCCCCCTGCCCTGTGCTCTGCCTTTGAATTGCGGGGCAGAACTGTCAAAACTACCTCTCCCAAAAATAATCTCTTGCTTCAGAGGCTGGAAAATGTGACAGCTCATTTTCATATGCAGAGCGATGCAGTGGGTGTCTGAAAGCAGCTGAGGCTGAGGGGGTGGCCGGGGAAAGGCAGCTCTGAAATGGCAGCTGGGGAACATGAGAGGAAGGACGGAAGGAAGGGAGCAAATGAAGAATGGGGAGGGGGCGGAAGGAGGGCCGGAGGCAGCAGACGGCAAGTCCAGGGCATAAGAGGGTTGTACAGTGTGGGGCTGTTCTCTTTTCCCTGTCCTACTACTGCTCCCATTCAGTTATTGAATTAGAAAAGTGTCTCTGCTGCTACTGACAGCAATTGCAGAGCTTTATATATCAGACAACTGGGGAGAGGGAGCATACAGTCAGCAACAAGGCAGCTTGTTGCTTTTTTCATCTCCTTTTCCCTTCTTCTTCATGCCCCATTTTCGTCACATATCCCAACCTTAAGAAAAATCTGCTTCATCCTGGTTCTGCAATTGCTTATTGAAGTACCGAGTGAAAAACAGAACTTACTTGTCATTAAGGTTTCAGTTTATGGGTTTTACTTTGCTTTACCGGTCTGATTGCCAGATGGAGCAAATCCTGTTTGCCTGGCAGTGCCATGTTCCTCCCCAGCCCTCTATGATACTCACCCCGCTTTCTGTGTACACGCATTTTACAGAGTATTGCTCATGGCCCTTTGTCTCTGGAGCATTTGTGGCTGTGCCTGAGTCATTGCAGTTCCAGACCTGCTGTGCCTGCTCAGTGGAAGGCTTCAGAGACTGTCGGCAGTGTTGATGTTTGCACTGCTGCCATGGGAGACAGCCTCGTGGGGTCGGGGGAAATCTCAAACATCCCTAGTGAAGCCAAAGGGCAGGTGAGAGAAACTTCTTTTTGGCAAGTGAGCTGTTTCCAGTGAAGCTGATCTTCTCTGGCAGCACTGGAAGCAGCTAAAGGATCACTGTGAATTCACAGGTATTTTCCATTCAGTTTCCCAGAGAAGCTGGGGATGAGGTTTTATGCCACCCAGGAGGAAATGGGTGTTTCTTTGGGAAGATGTTTAGGATTTTGACTGTTAAGCACTTGTTGGTTATTTATGTATGCCTATTACGCTATATCTTAAGTTTAAATTTCAAAAAAACTCACTTGTCCATCCTGCAGGTCATAGAATGGTTTGAGTTGAAAGGGACCTCAAAGATCATCTGGTTCCAACTTCTCTGCCATGGGCAGGGACACCTTCCACTACACCAGGTTGCTCATAGCCCCATCCAACCTGGCTGTGAACACTTCCAGGGACAGAGCACCTTATTTTTCTGATTGAAAAGCTAAATTGTCATGGGATTGGGACAACAAATTAGGGAAGAGAATTGGGAACACAGCTGGTAATTTACTGGCCAGCTTTGTAACTGGTCTAGCAGCTGAGGCTAAGTGAAACTCCAGTCTCCTGAATTTCACCCCACTCTTAAGAAACACAGCTCTGTTATCATGGCTTATCTTGGCTTTGGCATGCAGAATTAAGAAGGCATTTCAAGATGTTCCTTTAGCCTAAACTCTTTGATTTCTACCTACTAATAAGCAGGAGACATTTTCCGCTTCTCATGACAGGACATCAAGGGGTATTTTTTACTTCTGATGAGTACATGTTTCACATAAGACTGTGGGATAGATGGCTATTTTAGTCAGCACAGAAAGAACCTAGGTAGGTAAATGATTGCTTAAATACATACTAAAAATTGTGAGATGTTTTATATTCAACTCTTTCAGTGCAGGATTAGTTGTATGCCAGCTAGAACTTTCCTTGGGTCCTGTGGCTGTGTTTCTTCTCAGGACACTGTACAGGACTGTTGGTACCAGCTACAGCCCTGCTTCCCATCTGTCTTTTTGGAAGGTCAACCAAAACAGGTGTCCGGTCAGCTCAAACCAGCCAAATCACATACTCATAGCGTGGCTTGGCCTAAGAAATCCTGGGAATCCAGTGGCAATCAGGAATTAATATTGGAACGATTTGCTGATTCCTTCAGCACTCCCTATTTCACTTCCCATGGTGTGACCAGGTGTTAATTTTTGTTTAGTATCTTGTGTGGTCTTTCTTCCCTTGTGCAATGCTGGTGGGTTTGTTGATACCTCCAGTAAAGCACAACATTGCTGTGTCACACGGAGTTTGTCATTTCACAACAACATGGATACCTTTGGAGAGCTGTGGAAGAGTGTGGCAAAGTGACATTCCCTTTTTTGCAGACAGAGCTTGGAAAATATCAGAAAACACAACAGAGAATGTTTTCTGCTTGAGAGGATAACATACAGGTCTATGCATTCCACCACTTGGAATGGTATATTTAATATATTTAGAGTTTTCTCAGTGTCACAATTGATTTAATTATTCAGTGTAAAACTTAACTGATAAATTTGAATTTCTGCTATCAAAATCAGATACTTAGAAGCTGAACTGTCAGCCAATAAAATGAGAAGCAAACAGCCTGTAAGCATTGTAGAATGAGCTTGTGTAGCTAAACAAAGCCACCTGTTCCAGCTATGATCAAATAAATGTTTTTCCCAATGGAAGTGTTAGAAACACATTTGTGTCCTTCTCCTGCCAAAACAGAATTTGCTTGTTAAACTGTGACCTAAAGGTTGCTGCATTTTAAAAATTCCTCTGATGGGCTAAATCCTGGAGGTATTAAGGAGATGATGTGGTGGCGTTATGGGATATAACAATGTAATATAAAAGTCAGCAGGGACATTTTGCCTTTCCTCCTAACACAGGTAACAGCATTTCCGTACCTCCCACTATAGGTAATGTCCTTGTTCTGGCTTGTATAGAGTTAATTTTCTTCCCAGTAGCTGGTACAGTGCTGTGTTATGGATTCAGTATGAGAACAACATTGATAACATGCTGATGTTTTAGTTGCTGCTAAGTAGTGGTTCCCCTAAGTCAAGGACTTTTCAGTTTCCCATGCTCTGCCAGGGAGGAGCTGCACAGAAGCCTGGAGGGAGCACAGCCAGGGCAGCTGACCCAAACTGGCCACAGGGATAGTCCATACCATAGAATGTCATGCTCAGGTCCCCACATAGTGTGGAACTTGAGCATGACATGGAATAAGGGGTGGAGAAGGTGCTGGCATTGGCTGGAATGAAGTTAATTTTATTTGTAGTAGCAGGTTTGGGCCTATGTTTGGGATTTGTCCTGAAAACAGTGTTGATAACAGAGGAATGTTTTCATTATCACTGAGCATCACTAATACAGAGTCAAAGCCTTTTCTGCTTCTCACCTCATTGCACCAGTGAGGAGGCTGGAGGAGCACAAGGAGCTGGGATAGCTGACCCCAGCTGACCAGAGGGATATCCCACACCATATGGCATCATGCTCAGCATGTAAACCTGGGAGAAGAAGAAGGAAGGGGAGGATGTTTGGAGTGATGCCATTTGTCCTCTCAAGTCACCATTACATGTGATGGAGTCCTGCTTTCCTGAGGATGGCTGAACACCTGGCTGTTCATGGGGAGGGGTACATGAATTCCAAATTCCTTAGTTTGCCTTGCTGGTGTTCCTATCAGACTCTTTATCTCAGTCCCTGAGTTTTGTCACTTTTCTGATTCTCTTCCCATCCCACTGCCAGGAAATAAGCAAGTGGCTGTGTGATGCTTAGTTGCTGTCGGGGTTTAAGCCATGATAGGTATTTTGATAGAAGTCACGGGATCTAAGGTTTTTCTTTCCTTTAAATCTGCTTTTAATTATTTTTGAGCTATTGACTAGTTTCAGCCCCGTATGACAAATGAGATAGAGATGTTGATAGCTCCTGCAGTGTTAATTTATTAATGTTAATACCTGAACCCACTGCATACCTCTTAGTTTACAGTCAAGCAAACAAACAATCTCTAGATAGGAAAATTAAAGTGAAAAAAGGCAGGTAGTATGCCCTACATGTGATACAGACTAAACTGCATCCAGTTTGGCTCCCTGCAGCCAATACACTCCTTGTGTATGTGTCAGCAGGCCTCGAGCTCTCCCATGTCCTGCTGCTGTCTCTTGCCAAATTCCTGGCTCACATACCACACCCTTGCCATCATGGCACAAAACACATCACTGACAAGCTGTTAAGCCACCCACTTGCTATTAGTAATTGATTTCCTTGTTTTTCTTAAGATTTCACAGGAACTAAGGGCAAGAGGCACACTTGTGAGACCTGTGGAGATCAAGGCCTTATGTTTCATTTAAAGAGACATCATAAGAGCCAGAGCTTTGCTGCTCACATAGTCTCAGCAGCAATATAAGGATGAAGCAATTCTACTTTAAATCTTTAAAACAAGAGCCTTTGTGAAAGCCAGCTTTGGTGTTCCTCAATGAAAGTATCTCCACTGTGAGCTCAGATTGGCATAAGGGGCTGCAAGGAGATAGATCTCTCATATTGTCCAAATGCACAATGTGCAGGGGTGGTGTTGGCTTTGTCAGAGACCACAGGGAGGGAACCCCTATCAGTGGGGTTGCCCTCACGACCAGAAAAACTTGCCCAAAGATTTTCATCAGTCTTTGCAGATCCCAGGTGTAGCTGGAGATTGTGCAGGTTATGCAATGTGCCTCACATACCAACCCCCTGCATGGCAGCAGGCTGCCAGCATCCAGCTGCTCCCTGAATTCTCCTCTGTGTGTCTCACTTTGCTGTTGCAGCTCAGTTTTGGGGACATGCACTTCATTCTTGCAGCTCTCCATGGGACATACGCACTTTGGTCTTACAGCTCACTGTTGGAGGGTCACCTCTATCCTACAGCTCATCCTTGGCCCTACAGACATTCACTCTGTGGGAGCCACGGTACCCTGGCTTTGGCTGGTATAGAGTTAATTTTCTTCCCAGGAGCTGGTATAGTCCTGTGTTCTCGATTTAGGATAAGAATAATGTTAATAACACACTGATGTTTTAGTTGTTGCTAGTAGAGCTTGCCAAAAATCAAGGGTTTTCCAGCTTTCTATGCTGTGCCAGGGAGGAGCTGCACAAGAAGCAGTAGGGAGCATAGAGAGGACAGCTGACCCGAACTGGCCAAAGGGACATTCCATACCACAGAACATCATGTTCGATGCATAAACTGTGGGGAATTGTCTGGAAGCTGCCAGTCGCTGCCCAGGGATGGGATGGGCATTGGACAGGGGTGGTGAGCAGTTGCACTGTGCATCACTTGTCTTTCTTGGGTTTATTTATAGCTCTTTTTGTTCCCTCCCTTTCCATTATGTTCATATATATTATACTTCATTATTATATTTTACTTTATTTCAATTATTAAACCATTGTTATCTCAACTAATGGGTTTTACCTTTTTTTCCGATTCTCTTCCTCATCCCAGTGGGTGGGGGGAGCAGTGAGCAAACAGCTACATGGTCTTTAGTTGCCAGCTGAGGTTAAACCACATCACATAGTCAGAAGAAGAGGGACAGTGTGGGCCTTGTTTGAGGTGACATGCGAAGTGGCATCCTGACCTGATGGAAGCTTCTCTAGAAGAGGGCACTCTCTTGTCTATAGTAGACAGGCTCCGTTTTTCCAGTTGGATCTGTGGTGCAGACTGAGCCCATGCAGCTGGTTATGGTACCCACGACTCTGCAGGGCCTGTGAGTGATGTTCTGGCATTAAAAGGGCTGGCAGGCAGCCTTCTAAAGACCTCATCAACCTGAGCCTGCCTGTGACTGCTGTTGCCCTGGTCCAAAGTCTCCTCACCACAAGGGGAAGAAGGGATGGTGGACGAGGTCAGTGTCTGGAAGGGTGTAAATGTGTAGGCACATGTCTGTTGTGAAACAGCCGTGGAAGGCTGTTGAGCACGGAGAGTACACAGGCATGGGAAGCCAAGGAGGCCTGGGGAGGTGGGCCTTGTGCTGACATGCTCCCCGTCATCTTTTCTGTGGCTGCAAATCATCTGCTCCAAAGGATCCTTGTTGTGAGCAGCAGGGAACTGAGCCAGTTTGCCCTGTTTGACCCTGGGCCCAAGGTTGTTCATGGGTTTCAACACCAAAATGTATATAAATGTACCCAGAGTCACTATGGGTGGAGTTCATCTAAGATTAGGTGCTTATAACAAGCATCTGGTTTTATAGCTCTTTTTACAGTCAGTGAAGTGCTAATAAATATAAATCACCAGATTCAGGCATGTTCTGTTTTTCCCTCATGTGGAATGAATTGCATTCTGAGCTCTGTTTACTCCATCTCCCTGATGATAATGGAAGCCTGGGCAGCAGCCACAATGGGTGACTGTACAAAGCAGGTGGGGTGAGGAGGATCCCACCACGAGTGCCCACAAGGCCAACAAGAGCCATCAGCTGGGCAGAGCAGAGTCTCTTGAGGGCCAGTGGGAGCAGGTTCAGGCTGTTTGCTGGCTGTTGGCATGCAGGTGTTCACATGCATGTCTGCAACTCAAACATAGCACACACTACCCTTTGCTGCCAAAAGACATGGGGAGAAACTGAGAGCAGAGAGGAGACACTGTGATGGGGACTCAAATTTAGGGAAGGTGAAAAGGCTGAGGGCCTTGCAAGGGCACAAAGGAAGTGGAGAAGAAGGTACTGTGTAGCTATTGAGATGGGGCACACAGAGGACAGTTTCAGACCCTGTAGTGAACCAGGCTCTCACAGAGCAGTTGCCTCAAGGAACAGCTTGGTCACCTTTATCCTGCACCAGAAGCCTCCATTTTCCCCCATTCCCCCTGGACATGGTGCACAGCTAGCTGACTGTCACTGTCTCTTGGAGGTTTTCTCTGCTGAGGGCCAGTGTCTCTGTTCCTCCAGGTTTTTCAGGAACATGCTTGCCCATTATGAATCTCTTCTTTGGCCCCTGGGTCTGTCTCTTTGGGTGAAGCTGAAGGACTGATGTCAAAGGCTTTGTGATCTCTTTGGTTTTCAGTTTAGTTTTCACAAGTATATCTTGTATTGAAAAAGAATTTTAAAAGTCAGGAGACAGCCTGTGTGTAACTAGCTCCATTCTCTCAGGAGAGAATTGACATTCATTTCTCAGTACTTCCAGAAATGTTTGGTTTTCTGAATTTTTTTTTCTTTCAACATTTTTTTAGTATCTTCCTGTTTCTGAGGTAGCTTAAGGTGGGTTTTGCAGGTAAGCTCTATTTCTACACAAAGAGGATTGGCTGAAAATGGACTGATGTGTTCATTTCCATCATGAACTTTCAGGGAGCTTTTTCACAGGTGCTGTTGAAAAGTTACTGTTAGTGGAAGGACAAAATGATTCTTGCAAAATACCTTTTCATCTCCCTTTGTTTAGGGACTGAAAACACAGATATTGGGCAGAAATAAAGAGGGTGTGATTCTGCAGCTGTTGATGCCAATGCAGTGAACTGTTTAGAGCAAGGACTAAAAGGGAATGGGAAAGAGATGTCTCCCAGAAGAAAGCTTGCATCTAGTTGTTAGTTTCAAGAAGCTAAGAAGATGCTTTGGTTAGTTTAAAGATGCCTTAGTTAGTTTTGAGAAGCTTTCAAGATGGTCCTGAAGACCATCTGCATTTGTTTGATGGCACCAGATGTAAAAGCACCACTGATGTTGTAATGTCTGTGTGTGTACATGTGTTTGTTTTGCAGCTAGAACAGTTTTAACTATCAGAAAACTGTTACGTCCTGCTCTGCATGGTCAGGGTCATGCACTTACCAGGAATTGTCTTCAGAGCCCTCTCAAAAAAGAATATTTCCAGCATCAATGTGGGTGTGGGTGGAAGAGAAAGCAGCAAGTGAGGGTCAGGGGGTTCTTGTGCCTGAAAAAGGCTTTGTCAGATAAAGTGGGTCACATTCTCCACACTTTTATTCTGCTTGTGTATTCAGCCTTCAACTGCACAAACCTGGACGCACTGGTGGTGGATGTCACTCTCAGGGGTCCTGCTCACAATTAGTGAGCACTGTTTGGGACAAGTGCTGGAACATGAGTACAGAAAAAAGGAGGAGGGTGGAAGCCCTTTGGCTTCCCTTGTCCTCAGGAAGCTTTGATGTTAACCTCAAATCCAGGTCAGTCTCATGAGGCAATGAATTATCTAAGCTATAATTTATCTGGAACATGTAACATCCATAACAATTCTCCAGAAAGCTTTGCCTGCTGCTTGGGCTTCAGGTTCCCAAGACTTCCTGCTTCTGGTGAAGTCCTGGGAACTCCTAAAGCTGGTGTGACACCTCCTTCTCCTCCACCCCAGTGTTTTGTGTCCTATGTGAGCTGCATTGTCACATATTGTCAGCCTGTCACAGTTTGGGCCTGTTTCCTCAGGCTCAGTGAATTAAAGGCTCAGATTTCATATAAGAGCAACTGGAGGAGTTGCTATCATAGAGAAATCAGCGCTGTACCATCCTGGTTAGCACACCTGTGGAAGGCAAAGCTGAGACACTAAAGTACATGTACGTGAAATAAAACCATGTCTGGAAAGCATTTCCTAAATTAAAGAAACACAGCATAGCAACCCCATGCTGAAGGAAGCTTTTTGGATCTGAGTTAGGATGACACAGATGATCCAGCAAAGACATGGTTTTTTAGGTGCGGACCTATGATCAGCCCTGCATGCGCAGACCCCTCTCCTCTCTTTGGGATGACTATTATTAGCACGGTGTCTGACCAGCCCAAATTCAAGTGGTGTGTGGGTCTGTTTGGTTACTGGAGAGCTATTTGGCAACTCTGGGTGAATGCCCTTAAATAATCCTGCTGGCACTGGGTGTTGGAGAGCTTGAGGCTTTAGAAACTTTTGGGTCAAATTTACTCTTGTTAAATAAACAATGAATATTGATTAGATCATATGACAGCCCAACAGGGCACTCTTTCAAATACTGCAACTCACCAGAGTTCATTTTTATGTATTTATATACATAGAATGCCTTGAAATGGTTGCTTTGGTGAAAGACATGCTAGGTCTTTTACTCATGCAACTCTATATACTTTTATATCCACGGACCTGTGCACACAGATAGGAGGATTTTCAAGGCTGCTTAAAGGATTTGGATTCTCACTTTGTTTTAGTTGGAGACTTGAATCCCTTAGGCAGATTTGAAAATCTTAGCCATAATTCTTTGCTTATCTTAGTGCATTGGGCTAAGACCTTTTCCATGTTAAAATAATTTCTAAGTGCTCTTTTCTTGCTGCCATAAAATAAAAATGTGTTTAAGTGGAATTTTAAGAAGCATTTGTTTTTCTAGACATATAGTTTATTTTACCCATTCGCTGTTTTGTTTACTGAGGAAGCTCTTAAATCACAGTCTGTTTATATTTTGTACTGAGTAGGGTAGCAAAGGGTTTGTCTGGACTAAGCCTACAAAGACATCTATAAAGGCCTTTTATTGTCATTATTTGTACAGCTTAAATGTCCTGGGAAGGTTTTCTCATGTTAAATCTCTCAGCAGCACAGTTCCGTGTCTGGCCTCAGATGTATGTCAGGAGAACACCATATGGCCCTGCCAAGTGCAACACCCGTGCACGCAGGTGCTGGTTTGCAGCGGTGGGAAAAGAGCGAGGAGTGAAATCTGTAAACAGAGCGGAGTAGGTGAAAGGCTGCGGGTGCTCTGTTTACGTGCGTGCCGAGCGGGAAGCTCTCGTGTTGCACAGGCAGCTCTGGCCGGGCAGCAAGAGGAAAGCACAGCCTGTCCCGGTGTTGCTTCCCGAGGCGGCTTGTTGCGCCACTCTCCCTGTCTGGCAAGGTGCTGCTGCTTGAAGCCCGGAGGAGCCGCGGCCGCAGGGTGTTCCATCCATCCCAGAGCCATCCCAGATGCTCTGCTGCGAGTAAAGCCCCGGCCCGCACCTCGGGGGAGCCCAGTGCGAGCAGTGGAAGCGGCTGTGGGCAGTGGACACCAGGCTCCTTGCACTGTTAGCGGGGCTACCCAGCGCAGTTCCAGGCTGCACGGGGTGAGTGAGTGTTGCCTTTCTGAGCTGCCTGGGTGATGGGGATGAGCTGATGCGCTGCAGAGTGCTGGAGCAAGCAATAGACCCAGACGTGACCTGGATCTCGTTGCCAATCTTTTGGGTGGCACTCTGTTGGGTTTGACTTCTAGTTTAGGGCAACAGGTCCTGTTTCACTCCCACCGAGGAAAGGATTTCCTTGGGAGTAACATGCTAAAAAGAAACAGAACTTGGGAATTTGCTTATTCTCAGAGTGAGCAAGGGACTGGCTGTGCTTTAGGCACACACAGAATAAGATGCAACTCAATAGTTTTAGACCGGTTTTTAAACATTACTTTGCCTTACCTGTACATGTTAAAATGCCACAGACCTCATATTTTGTTTTGCTTGCAAGTGCTGGAAATGGCGCAGGTGTTTTGTTAAAGAAAATGCTCACTTGTCCCCAACAGTTTATCGAAGGTGCTTCCCCCCTCCAGCTCCAAGAACAAGAGCTGTCAGATAAGACTCCAAGCCCTGGAAGGGCTGCATGCCCTGCAGCTGTCCCTGCAACCGAAAGAGCTGAGAACTCACATGGAGCTCTAGCACTTTCTCCTTCACTCCCTTTTGTTTTTTTAATTGTAGCCTGGCATGTGGCCCTGGTGACACTCAGGAGGGGAGCCTGTGGCTGTCCCTGATGTCTGTGGTCCCTGCCATGAGTGTCATCCCCTCTGCAGGGCTTGCTCTGCCAGGCTGAGGATGTGCCCCTTTGCACACTTGCAGACACACTCTGGTGTGACCCTGGTTGAACAGGAGTGGCCACAGAGCAGGCTGGAAGCGTCAGCCCGTTCCCCAGGGCCCTGCTCCCTCTGTGCCTGCAGCAAGAGCAGCCCCATGTTCTGCCAGGGGCATGAGGAGTGTCCAGCAGCTCCTCTCTGCTCCGGGTGGGAGAAGTCTCTGCTGTGGGCAGAAAGCACCTACAGCACATGCAGGGAGTGACAGCTCATGGCTGCATCCATCATCCTTCGGTTACTCATCTACAACTCGTGCCAGCTCCGGAGAGGCCTGAGGGATGTTGAGGGACACACTGAGTGCTGGTAGCTGGATGTGCAAGCTGCATGTCGTGCCCTTGGCAGGGATAAGTTGCTTGCAGGCAACGAGCCATGAATGGACACCGACCCTTTGCCTGCACAGGGACCCAGCCAGGGGGTGGACGGTCACCCGGAGACTGCACAGGGCCTGATGAACAGCAAGACCCGAGACCAAATATCATAATTGGACCAAGAGATGTGTGCAAGGCATGTGAAGAGCAGGTGCATAAACTGAGAGGGTGTAAAAGCTCAGGGATCTTTGTTGGGGGTCCCTCCCCAGAGGCACCCGCTCAAGCTGTTGTTGCTGTACCACAATTAAAATACTTGAAGGAACCAGATGTTTGAGATCCTGCTATGGGAAAACCAGGATCAGGATGGCAACTGTGTGAGCAGTGTGTGTATGGAGTCAAGTGGGGCACCTGTCAGCTCACTGGAGCTGCCCACCGTGAAGGGGTTTTGGTCCCAGCAGTTAAAGTTTGGGATGATGTGAGAGAGACTCCCAGAGTGGCTCCCAAACGGACAGGGAAGTTTCCTTAACAGCGAGACAGGCATACCACTGTGTCACCCTCCTCCTTTGCTGTTTTTCCATGGGCACAGGACAGCCTGTGAACCATGGCAAAAGGACCTTTTGGAAATCTGTTGTGAAATCCCATAATCACTGACTTTAAAACATCCAGCAGAAGCTACAGTCATTTAATAGGTTGTCTCTGCTCATCCGGGCCTGCCATTTGTAGACAGCACAGACAGTCTGTGTGAATCATGGACTCGATACCAAGCCAAACACTGTGCTTCCATCTAGAGCATTACAGTTCTGCTTCTTGCTTTTATCAGTTTGCTCAACTGGGCAAGGGAGCCTAGTTTTGATTTTCTTTGAAAAAAATTAGCAATCTACTTAATGCTGAAACAGCGCCTTCTGACTAGCTGTCAGGGCCTTCAGCTGGTTTGAGTATAGCTTATTCCAGACCATGATGCTTTATGTGTCATGGTGCATGTCCTCAGCTTCACCTTTCCATTGTGCACCTCATCTGAAACCCTGCTCCTGGGACTTGCAATCATTCATTTGGAATTAAAAATGAAACAAATCACCTCAGATCTCATTTATGTGTGAAGCTGAGAACTGTACTGGGTAAAGAAAGAGCTTTTGGTTTATTGCATATCATGAGGACATGCTGCAGAAGTGTCCCAAAGCCCAGCATGGGATGTGTGTAAAACACGCACAATGTGTAAATAGAAGCTTGCAAGACAACATGTTTTCAGGTGAAATTGCTCCAGTATGAGACAAACTCGAGAAGCTTGAAGGGACAACATCAGTCTGAGTTTGGGGGATTGTTAGTAATCACTGGAAAGGCAAAAGAAGGTCACAGACAGAAAGAAAATGTGATCACATGGAAACAGGCAGGTGGAGCGGCCCAGCTGCACCGTCTCCAAGCCCAGAGCAGCATGTTGGGCAGACAGGCTCAGTCCATGGCACAGGGAGCCTGCACCAGCTCCTGGGAAACCCAGTGCTGCTGGGGGCAGGGTGCCATAATGAACTGCAGAGGGCTGTGGTGTGACAGGGTGTGACAGTGGCACCATATCCCATCTCTCCTTTCCCTGCTAGCCATGTCACATCCAGAGTGGTCTCCTGCCCTGTCCTGGCAGGTGCACGTGGCTGGTGGGTGTGGAGGATGCCAGTGCCTGGGCAGCCAGGCACACTGCTTGGCTGTGGCTACAGTGCCAGCCCTGGCATGGCATGCAGGCTGTCTGCATTCCTGCACTGGGGGCTTGTGGCCACTGTCTCATCCCGCGTGCTTTAGTCCTGCATGAGTGCATGGCAGGGCACTTGGCACGTGAGACAGAGGTCTCTCCTCTAAAACTTCTCTAATTCCGGTGTCCTCCAGGATCTTGCACTGGGGAAGGACTCATCTGGCTCAAGCTGCATCCAACATGGCCAGTCTGCTGTTTTAATAGGTTTGATGTCAAAGAAACTCCCTGCTCTGAGCTGGAGGGGTTACCCGTGGTTGCCAGTGACTGCTTGGGCCAGGAGCAGCTTTGTGTGCAGAGCTGGTGCCTGGAGCCACAGCCCTACGTGCCTGCAGCCAGGGGAGTGGCACCAGAAGGTCATCTGGAACACCAGGGTCTGGAGCCAGATCTACGCGTGAGCTGTGGGCTGCAAGGCCCCTGTGGGCTTTATGTGCCTGCCATTTCATTGCCAGGCTGAGGGTGACTCCTCTTGCCTTGACGTGCCAAATTTGAGGTTTGAGATGGCTGAACCCCACAGAAATGCCCAAGCAGGTGGCATCCTCCAAGGCCTTAGGCTCAGGGGACAGCAGATGCACCCCAGCCATGCAGGCAAAGCAGCAGTGGCCCATGGAGTGGGTGTGGGTGGGTGCATGCCCTGGCTGCAGTGGGGCTGGGGCTGTGGGCTGCCTGCTGCCGCTGGAGAGGGGCTCCAGCCCTTTAGCAGCACTGGCGATGGGAGAGCCCATGCTCCAGGGAGATTGCAAAATGGATTTGGCAGAAGCAGAGGCACAGCATGCTAAATGTGCTAAGCTAAACCAGCTTTGCTTTGTGGATTTTTTTTCAGAAGCCACCAAACAAACGCCACTTTGGGGCCTGAGCAGAAGCTGGGAATCCCTCTTGTGTTCCTGCCTTTCCCCCGCCTGGGGCAGCCCAGCCATTCCCTTTTGTCCAGCCCCTTGCAGGATCCCACATGGCCCCCACAGCTGCTGCAGCAGCACCGCAGAAAAACGAGTTGTGGCTCCATGGGACTCGGCTCGATGGTCCCAAGGGATGAAGGGCTGGGACTGCCAGGGGAGCAGGGGCTGAGCCAGGGGCCCCAGCCTGGCACGCTGGAGCCTGAGTGGCTCTCCCTGTGGGGCTGCCCATGCAGTAGAGACTTCCTAAAGCCATCTGGAGGGTGTTTTAAAAGCAAACATTGCGAAGCATTGCCTGGCCTTCCTCTAGCTAGCAGGGGAAAAAAAAAAGAGAATACCCTGGAAAGCTATTCTGGTCTCGCATGCGTCTCAAGTGGAAAATTTCAGCTGAACTGATTTCGGCTGGCGGGGTTAAGGGAGGTGAGGCCCAGCTGCCGCTGGCTCTGCAGCACAGACGGACGGACGGACGGACGGACGGACGGACGGCTCCGCAGGAGCCCGTGCCTGCCACGCGGGCAGGGCTGAGTCTGGCAGCGGCTCTGGTGGGGAGAAAGGAAACCTGAGCCCAGGCGAGCGCAGGGCTCGGGATGCAGCCTTCAAGCGGCGTGGTCGCTGCCGCCGCTGTTACACCTCTCCGCCTGGGAATGATCCGTCCCCAGCTCTCCAGGGGCTGAGGGCTGCCTTTCCACCTTGTCCCCGTCTCCCGGCCGCAGTCACTCCTCTGGGCGCAGCCCATGGAGGGGGTGTAGCGGCAGGGACGCTGGGTGCGGTGGCTGGCGGGGCCAATCCCTGTCCTGCGGGAATAAAACGGGGCAGGTCACCAGCCCTGCTGACGGCACAGGCCTTGAGCCCGGCCTTGAAACCGTGCCAGGGGAGCTCGCCTCGGGCCAGGGACTGAGGCGTGGAGCCCGCGGGTGCGAGCGCCTCGGGGTGAAGGACAGCTGGAGAAGGAGGTGTCCGCTCCTCATCCCCTCAGTGCTGATATCCCAGGCCCATGCACTTTGGGACCTAGAGCGAGCTTGGTTCTTGTTGTTCAGGTGTTTGTTGGCGGAAAATAGTAGTAATTTGTTGAAATTGAAACTTTTAATGGGAATGTTCATGTGTATATGGGAGACCGAGTTCCCTGGTCCTGTGTCCTGGAGTGGCTCCCACCTTTCCCCTCTAGCTGGTACTACCATGGGTAGGTCAGTCACCATCCTCACACGGAGCAGGAAGCTTCTGGATCCTCAGACAGCTCAAAGACTGTGTTTTCCAGCCAGCCCTACACACACCACCTGCCAGCACAGCTCCCGCCGTGCGGGCCAGCAGTGCTCAGCCAGGGAGGTAGTACAGCTCAAACTGGGAAGGGGGTTTGTGATCCGGTGTCACAGGAGCACCGGGTGATTCTGTGGGGAGGAGGGCCCAGGAGGTCTTAGGTTCAGCCGCTGGCTCGGGGCAGATTCAGCCATTAGGTCAGACCAGGCCGCCCAGGGCTTCGTCCGGTCGGGGCTGGGAAAGCCTGCGGGAAAGGATCCCGACAGCCTGTCTGGGCAGCCCTTGGCACTGCCTGACGCATCCAGGCGGCTTCCCCCGTCTGCAGTTCCAGGGGCATTTAAGGAGCGCGTTAGGCCGTGACGTGGCGGCTCGGAGCGTGCCGCGGGCGGCGGTGGCTGCCCGGCGCGCCCAGCCCGGCGCCTCCGGGACACNCCCCCGCCGCGGCGGCTCCGCGCGGGCGCTGGAGCTCCCTGCTGGCCGCAGCTCCCGCGGACCGGCCCGCGCTGCCACAGCTCCAGCGGCCGCCTCGGAGCGAGAGGGGCTGGGGCGGCTCCGCCCCGGTGCCCCAAGGCCGCTGCTTCAGGTGCAGCTTCCGAACAGCGATGCTCGCACTGGGGCGCGCTGGATAGCGCTGGTGTTCCAAAGGGGAGTTACTGGGTGGAGGGTGCCAACCGTGGAGCACATCATTGCTGCCCAGAACATCCCTCGGCCGTCACTGGCTGAAGCAAGCAACTGACAAGGGAGCTGTAGTGCACAGCTCCTCTCTGCTTCATCACCTGCATCACAGGGATTTCCACTGGGAAGATGTAATAAACTTGTGACACAAATAGCTGAGTGGTTTGCTTAAGGGTACGAAGAAGGGTCACACTTCAGAGACTGGGTAGTTGACCAAAATATACAATCAGGATCTAAAAGCAAATTCTCGGGCCTGAAGTATTCTCTCCCCTATTTGACTGATATGAAGGAGTTGCCCTGTATTGACGTAGCACAGTAGGACAGGTGTTGTTAGATGAGGCATATTTGACAGATTAGGGTCTGCACTACTGCCCCGATGCAAGCATTTCAAGAGAACATTAAAATAAAGCATTATATGCAACAGGACTTACGGGAAGCAGCCAGTTGAAGACAGGGGGGACCAGTCCCTCCTGCCACATCCCGACTCAGGCTGACAAACACAATCAGCTTTGTCCTGTGAGCCAACAGGCTAATCCTGGTAATGCCCCTAATTCAGCTCAAAGACTCTGCAGTTGTAAAAAGATGAAAATATAAAGTGAAAAAAGCTTGCAAATAAAGTAAATAAAGCTTGTTACTCCAAGCATAAGGACTGTAAGGGGAAGGGTCCCCACCCTTCCTACCTCTGTGGAAAGGACCAGGTCTTAGGGAAGAGCCCTAGAGTCCTGGGTTAAAGAAACCTTCACCTGCCTTCCCTTGGCAGCCCCCCTCTGCCAGTGCTGCAGACACTCCCACTCCCCTCAGCAGCAGATTCAACAGATCATGCTTTCCCCTAAACCTCAGGGTAAGTACTTGATGCACCTGACTCCCAGGTAGTAAAGCAATAGCTAGCAGTAAACTGGTGTAGTGAATTACATGCTACTACTTAGTTGAAATTTTAATAAAGGGATGAAATAAGAGCTCAGAGAATGAGCAAGCCTGCAGTCAGTGCAGTACTTCCAGCGAAAGAAAAACTTAGGTAACATCTGACACCTTCTAGCAGTACATGTGGCAGTCACAGAAATTATTTTCTCCTTCACTTATGATCAGCCCAGCTAAACCATCTTTGGTACAGGCCCTGCTCCTTCTCCTGGCTGCTTGCAGCAGGCAGCTGGCACTGCCAGCACCCACTGAGCCTTGCTGGCACCCAGGCTGCTGCTTAGAGCTGCATTTGCTTTCCAGCTGTTGTCCAAGGCCTTAGCAAAGTGCTGAGAGCATTCCCCCTCCTCTCCTCACAGAAGAGGAGACTCACAAGGTACAGTCGTGGGGCAGCAGAAGGACCAGAACAAGGGCAGTCGCTTGGCTCTCAAGGATTAGAAGTTATTTTCT